>VRMD01001142.1:0-18721 GCA_009872375.1 Sminthurides bifidus
AGTTGCGGCTTTACACTCCATCCAACTTGATTAATTCGGCAACACTTCCCGGATTGCGGTTCACTCCAGAATCCCCTGACCCTAAAAGAGACAGTAAGTCAATTACGTTCCTGGGCCTATCATGCCATGCCTGTGCTGGTAAATACCAGCGTTGTGTTTTACTTAGCATGAATTTAGCAGTAGTGGGGGTTCGTAGTCATACGAGGACAGTCTACGTATGAGACCATAAACATAAACATGACAGGGACGTTAAGCAGGAGCTGGATGAAAGACTGAAAGCTATTTAGCTACACGCTCTTGTGGATCTAAAACTGTAGTCGGTGTAGCGTGACCACTTCAGCGATGGACCAATGTTGCGAATGTTATAGGTAAACAATCCTAGAAAGAATTGCAAGCCTGAACTACGTGTCAAAACCATCGCACATTAAATTACACCAGGCACTTAGTGCATGAACGATGGCTACTACATCAGAATGATTCTTAAGTAATGTACCGGTCTGCATAAAGTGGATTAGGTGCCGGATATTAGGTGACGATGCGCTGCACTGCAAACTAGATTACGCAACCCATTATGCATTGTTGCATGTGCGAATGTGTACAAATCGAAGCTTATGACCATACCATACCAGCCAGACTAGCCAGCTATTGGCTAGCCTTTGCTAGAATTTGAAGTCAAGTTGCAAATAATTGGGATGTGATACAGGATGTGATCTTGTTTACCTCGTTCATTCCAATATCCAGCTCGTCACCATGCTCAAGGTAATAGCAAGAAGCTGGTGCTTAGAATCAGTTTGAAGCTCATGTGCCATTAATCCCAATGTTCGTCAGGCTAGTCAGTTCACAGTATAGCAATGACCAATATCTTGTTGATAATAGCTGGCTGACGGACGAACGTTGATGATAAGTTGGATGCATGTGAATAAGGTGAATCCATCATGTTCAAGTTAAGACAGACTGGTAAAACGAGTTGCATTCCATCATCAGATCGTCAATTGCTCTGAGCTCCGAACTCACAATGTTGTAACGAGAAATTATCAGTTTGCAATTTGCCTTGAGGAATCTCAAGCACGATAGCTGCCAGATGCCAGATGGTTGGTGGATTGTTAAATTCCGAAGAGACTTTATTGTGGATTCGGGCTTGAGGATACCAATTTACTTTCAGGATTCCGTACTCATGTGCCATGTTCATGCTTAATGCTAGATACATCCTCGGAGTTGTATCCTTTACTTGCACTTGCAACAAATACTTAAGTACCGATTTGAGTAGGAACAGTGTTTGGGCACACACGTCTCTGATATCGAACTATCACCGGCCACACGAGTAAATTGCAGGACGGATAGTATAGTCCCTGTGTGTCAGCCAGGTCATGGGCTATGGTAAATTGCCACGTGAGTTGGATGAGATGGGAGCATACGAAGTAATGATCAAAGACGAGAAAGGATTCGCCTTGCTTGAAGGTGTTACGGAATTGTATTTCATCCCTGGGCTCGTCTCGGTCTCAGGATGGAAAGTTTGAATATCAAAGAGACGTATTTCATGCTGTTCGATCCATCTTTAGCAATCCAGGCGCTTGCGAGTTTCGCTCAAATGTCAAAAGTCTGTTTGCCGTGGGATGATAAACGGTGAAATCCTTCCACATTTGCATTCCTTCTAATTTGGGCTCGCCGGAAGGGAAATTGGCTTATTCTAAGCAGTGGTGGAGAGGAGTTTGTTTGCTCGTGAATCCATTTTCTCTGCATTAGATACGTGGATAGATGACACTGATGAGATGAGACGAGCTGAAGAAAGTTTTGCAATGTAGTAACGGGCTAATGGCAGCTCTCAGCTCACTTGTTAGTCTCGTCTCATCGCTTTGAATAAGCCAGCAGGCCCGTACCTCGTTTAAGCCTTTTGCACGGCAATGTTAACGAGCCTCAGTATTTGCATCTGAATCTGCCGCATTATTTCCCCAGCTCGGTATCCTTAATAGGGAGAGAGGGAGAGAGAGCAGGTAAAAGGAAATATTTTTTGGACGAAAAAAGATAGAAACATGTGTGCTTGCAAATTAGCTGTTTGACGAACAGAAAATATCCGAGACATTTTAAATTAGCTTGAGAAAAAAAATCCTGAGACAATTTAACTCAACTGTACTGTTTCATGAAAGTGAAGGAACTCTTTACCCGAATTTTGTTGTCGTGGGCCTGGGATTTTGTTGTCCGTTAGCGATTGTAAGCAGTTGTTCCGGACACATGCGTGTCCCCCTAAAGGTTTGTGAGAAAGAACCGGGAAGAATATCACACCGGCAGCTGTTTCTTCTCTTTCTTTTCCCTTCCGCTCTTGTAGTGAGAGAAACGAAAGGAAATACACAGACTTGGTGGCTGCCAGGGCAGGGGTTGTTGAATTGAAATGCCTGAATTGTCTGTACTAGAGTAGAGTGAATTGAAATTGTGATGCAGGCATTTTGTAGTAAACCCTCGTAGTACGGTTACGGTACTTGTTTAGATTTAGATTCGGGTCTCGGATTCAAAGTGCAGAGGAGAAGATGTTTACGCTTAGGCTCTGGGCCGTGAGCTGCTTCTGGCCTGAAGACTGCAGCCAATTTCATTCCAACGGCATAATAAACCGTGTCTTGTCTTCCTTGCCTTATTTAACCGGCCTTTACCTTTCCTGGACTGGAATTGGTGAGCTTTTATGGGAAGAGAAGCGGTTTTATAGCAATGTAGTGCCACTACTACCGAGCTTATTTTTACAGCCTGGCCTTTCCACGACAACATCGCTCAGGTGCGAGTTACGAGTACGTGTGTTTCATATTACATCATGCATTCTGCATTCGAATGGATCGTCTGAAATTATGAAGGAGGCACATCCACCGGGGGCAGAGAGTCCACGGGGCTTTACCCGGATGAGGAATGTGGGCCCAAAAGAGCTTTAAAAAATATGCAAGCTTGGTTCACCTTGACACGAGATACTGCAGAATTTAGTAATTTGAAATTTTAAACGAAAAATTTTGCCTGCTTGGCCATCTTCACGGCGGTTTTCTTTTAAAAGACATGAGAGAAGATGACATAGTCGGATTTGGTTGAAACGAAACCAGCGGAGGAGAAGGACCGCAGGATCTAAAAAACTAATAGCTGTTTACATACTGAGCTTAGGCTGAAGCCGTAAGCAGATTTGTACATGGGAGTCAGTTGAGAGCTGCACATCCCATCAGCATTGCATCCTTCTCCACAGGTAATCTCACTTCAAGGTTGCTTATAATGAGACTTTGTGTTGTGCGCAATTTCTCTTTCTACAGCCGCTCATTCGGGGAGTTGCAGTGCTCTAGAATGCAATACTGCAATTTTGCTAGTTAGATATGCAGGAATATGCAATTGTCTCAATGTCTGTAGCTATTAGCTAATGCAGTGACTAGGCTTGAGGACTCTTGCCCTTACGTCATAGGTAAACAGTTGTTGACCTTCGTCAATGTAGGAATTATAGGTATGAAGGTGTAGGTGTACTACGACATTGCTATCCCGCTCCTTTGCTTAAGTTGATTGCGAAAGTTGATTTCCAATTTTGATTAATCAATGCCGGGTAAACTGTCCATGTTGGCATGAATTTGGAAGGCAAATAACTGTACAAAACTTCATGCGAAGTAAAATTCTGCAACGAATCTTGTTTTCAGTTCAATGTGTTGAACCAGATGATGGTGTGGAGTGAATCACGAATTTGAAATAACTATGGCTGAATGCAGGTTCGTGGTACCGTATGAATGTTAAAGGAAATGCTTTTAAGTGT
Organism: Sminthurides bifidus; assembly: GCA_009872375.1. Taxonomy (NCBI): domain Eukaryota; kingdom Metazoa; phylum Arthropoda; class Collembola; order Symphypleona; family Sminthurididae; genus Sminthurides; species Sminthurides bifidus. The sequence continues at coordinate 3,761 of VRMD01001142.1, forward strand.
TATCTTTTGGCAAGAAATGCATATGCTCTTGAACTTAAACTTAATAGTTGAAGATAAGTGGAGGTTTCGTACCATTCGTACTACTGCCATTACCAGTTAGTTGGGACTGGTCGTATACACGGTGATGACTTCATCCGCATTTGGATTGGAGCTAACCATAACAGTAGTTTGGTTTCCTATGAGTGTGACGAATTGCCATTGTCATTCTTGTTTGCTTTTTGATAGTCTCATCACTATTGATGCTAATACATACATACCAATAGTAACTGGAAGGACAGAGTGCTAATTTGCGAATGTGGGAAATGGAAATACAGTCTAATGCCACAAACTATGCAGAAAGTTATGTATACAAAGAGCGAATTTCCGTCTCTGATAGATTGCAAATTATCATTTGAGGGACTAACGATAATGAAATTATGTAGGAGCGCTAGAAACTCATGCTAATTCCAACGATCATTTCTTCTTGTTAAGATATTAGCTTTGCCTAATTGGATGATAAAGTTGCAGTGGAGCGGAATTCGTGAATCCTAGAAAGAGTCAGAATTCACACGAATAAAGAAGTGAAGCTTCTATAAGAGACAATAACCTTTCCACGGATTGAATGACTCAATGAGGTTACAGTGAAGGCTTGATCGTGATATTTTGCGTTTTAACTTGGTGTACAAGGATGTTAAAACAGTAAGTGTGTATAAGTTTCCAGCTCCCACGTCCTCTGATAAACTTTGCAGGAAATCAGTTCCCTTCCAGCACGGTACAGTCATTAGTATTCTTTTAGCAAAACGGGATCGAATTCCCTCTTACGTAACTTTTGACTAGAACTGTACGTGTCACTGGCGTTGAAGCGGATTCTACGTAATAGCATCTTTAGGAAAATCTTTCTTAGAAATCTTAAGCCTCACGCTCATACTGAAAAAGTTTGCTCAGGTTGCCTTACTTACCTCGGTCAACTGAGAAGCCAAGGTCGTATAACTTGTGAAACTTGGTGTGAGTGAGTGAGTGTGTATGGTAGAAAGCTAAAACTAATGTGCAGCAAACCAAACACACGACTTTTGAGGAGGTGCGATTTCATTTCCCATCACATGGCCCTAGCTTTCTCCGAAGCACACGAAAACGTAGAGTAGGAGAAAGGCAAGAGGAAAAACACGATTCTTCACTTAAAAATACAAGTGACTGCTTCACTTGCAGACTACTTCTCCGTGCACTAGGTCAGAGGAGCTGCCAACCCACTAGAAATTCACGACGTGTCTCCGCCAGGAAGCGTTAAATTGGCTTCCTGGGAAAAGGTTATCTTGGGACGTGATTTCTTCCGCAAAACCTACTTGAGCAAGCTTGGGTAAAATTAACAATTTCCGTGCCGGGACGTACCCTGAGGCAAGCATGTCGAGAGGCAGGTGTTGACAGTGCAGAAATTGGCGAAAAAATTGCGTAGCCTCGAGCTAAAATTAGTATACTTCACTCATTTGTTATGCCCGCATGGCTTCACTCAAAAGGAGATTTGTCGAGAGCTGTTTTCTCCAGCTCTCGAGTATGGCCTTGTGACGTTGTAACAAATCCTTTGACTCCAGTGGAAAACCGTCTGATTCTACATCCTGAGCTGAAGTCGATAGGTAGTAGGGAAATCAATGCATCTAAAGTGGCTCACGTATGGCAGGCTTGAGGCTTGGAGAGTTTTTCTGCTCTGACTCCGTCGGGACTCAAACTTTGCGTTGAAATATTCTATTTAACACACTCCCAACGTTGGATCTTTATCAGATCTTAATTCTACAAAAAGAAGTTTTAGTTTCTAGAATTTCCGATAGGTAGCGTGACTTGAACAGTTGAGTAAATATACTCTCTTGACCGATGGTTACAGGAATGGAGAGTCAAACCGACGCTTTTACGTAATGATAAATACAATGATTAAGTAACTATGAATTTATCTTTTTTTCAGGAAGAACTAACACCCTAATCACACAAAATGAGCACTGACAGCCAAACCAATTTCAAGTCCCAGGACTTTGCTCTTAGAGCACAAAAGAAGATCTTGGGNAAGAAGATCTTGGGTCAGATTTCAAGCCGGAAAGCTGCCAAAGTCTTTATTAGTGATAATCTTTCACAATTACTAGACCTCCTTTACCAGCTTATAAAATCTCATGTAAGTCTCTCATGCGCAGAGAAGTTTACAATATTTTCATGCGTCGTCCGTGTACAAAACATGTTTCTTATTCCAGACACAAGATAAGAAGACTGCGGAAAAGTTTGTGAAAAACATCATCAAACTTTCCATTAAGATTGGACTTCTTGTACAAAACGACCAGTTCACCACCTCAGAGATTGCCACAGCACAAAAGATGTCAGAAAAATTCCGCAATATTGTCATGACGATCACAAGTTTTACCGAGGTAAGTTCCGTATCGATGATAATGACATAAGTTCCGAATTTTTTGGCATAAATTCTATAAATACAACCTATAAATAACAAAACATATTTAACTTTTACTCTCTTCCAGGTGGATTTCTCCTACGACAGGAACTACCTCCTAAAAGCAGTCAATGAATGCGACGACATGCTCGTGAATCTCGTGAAAAACCATCTGACAGAAAAATCCGTACAAAGAATCAAATTCGTCGCCAATCAACTCCGAGACCCCACGCTGTTAGATGCTTCTTTCAAGCATGGCACGCCTCAGAATGACATCGTGGTGAAAATGGTGGCAGAAATCAATCGCGCCCTGGAAAGCGGGGAGCTGTGATTCTGTGATAGAACTCACCATTCAGTCGTGCCAAGGGTAGTTAGGAAACTGCTTCGTCAAACGTTTTGTACTTGCCAAACAAATACCTATGACTGTATTATAATCTGTTTTAACTATAATAACATAGAATTAGCACAGACTTTCATTCAACTTAAGCAATGTACTTACTTCAAAGTCATGATATATACTCTTTCTCATCCTTCTAATGAGCCAAAAAATCTTAGTATAATCAAACTGTTACGTTGTTGAACATTTTATAAAGTATCAACGTTAGTGTATTTACAAATTACAAGGTAATAAGAAAAGCTCAAAGAGAGCCATCCCAAATTCATTGTATTCTGTTGTTACAACAAAACAATTGTGCAAGAACTGACCTAGCATTTTACGATCACAAGCTTATTCAAGCGAGCAAATGCGAGGTTACATAGTTAGTTCACAAATTCATATTCACATGAACGCTTTGACAAATTTACCAATAATCTTAGCTTAAAAAGCAACGTACAGTACACCTGGGATTAACGATAATAACTTCATTAACAGCTCAATAACGGACACGTTAACGAATCCACAGCATCAGAAAATTAAATATCCACGTAATTTAAAAGACATTCTAATAGCTACTCTAAACCGCACACTTACAGTAGTACAGTTCTTATTTCATACTTTCAATGTTCTAGTATTACAAAAATTAGCTACATCAGCTTTACAACAGTTTAGAAGCATGTGAATCAGGTACACTGCTCAAATACAGTTAACGACTATTTATTCTTAGTAGAGTGTTCGTTGCTTTTCCGCAAATTCCACAGTTTTTTCCTCCACCCGAAGACCTTTCCGTTTTCTAACTGCATTCATATACTTCTTGGCTCGATTCTCAGTGTCTGCTTTCTCCCCATAATGAAGATATTCCTCCTCCGTCGTGGGTTGCCAAAACGGGTCGATTTCCAGCACCTGCAAAACCGTAAGAGGATAAAATTAAGTAAAAAACCATTTAAACTCTCGCATTATTGCACGTACCGCATAATATTGTTCTTAAATATGCGCTCATTGAACTCGGTCGTGAAATAGATTTACATTTCAATTTTACAGTTACATTAGAAATGGAGGTATAAAGTCCGATGAGGATTGCTTTTTCGCAATTCAATCTTAAGTCATAGCGTACAAACCCTTTGTTCATGAATGAAATTTGCAATAAAGTGTGCTGTAATACTGTGCGTTTTATAGCTGTAAAAGCTTTTACAAGAAAGCTAGATTGCACTACAAGAAATACCTGGTAGTCATAGTCACAAGTATTTTTTCTCCTGAAGTATATTTTGGCAAGTATTTACGCTCCTACCAGCTTGCCAAACCAGTTTCGTTCTGTTCATTCTGTTTCATCGACGATTCGGGAACTGTTATGCACCATCGAAATATTACAACACATTGAGATGCAACGGCACGCCAGAAAACAAGCCGACACATCTTCTATCCAACCCCATAAAATTTTTACGGCGGGTGACACTCCACGTCATCAGCTCCTTTATAAAACCTGTATCCGGTCCATTCTTACGCAAAATACACAGCTTTCTTGTGAGACTACGACGTTGCTTCCATCATCCTACGTCACTACTCATCTATCTAGCATTATCATTCCCTTCTCATCCTACCTGACGCTACGGCTACATCCATAGAGTAAAACGCAGAACGTAAAGCAAAGAAACCGTTGCATTCCTAATTTAAACTGTACAATCAAATCATCAAGCATATCATCAGACCATCATGGTGCATGACGACCTACACAATAACTTCTGTTACAATACTTCTCTTCCAAGTTTTCAATAGTTCCAGTCACCTAAAGCCTCTTCGGATCAACGATTAATGGAAGGTAGTGTGGAAGACAAACATTTCAGCAACAGTCTCAGTTACCTAATTACTTTCACTTACTCCTTCAGATCTTGAAAATATATTGTCAAACACTAGCTATTTATTCTACGCAAATCGGGCAAGGCACACAAAGAGCCGATCGCCTGAAAAAAGGAGTGAGAATCTACCACTCAAGACTCCCAAAATTCCTACGAGGTGAGCCTAGCCTCCTGTTTCATTCACAAGAATTTCATTGAGCCAGCTGGAGGAGTTTTTTAACTCCCACTTGCTTCACTTTACTTGTACAGGCATCTGTCATATGAGACGTGTTTCGCCTCCAGCTACAGGCAAATCTTCTTTAAGCACATTCCATTCCTTCATTCACAAGATCGTGTCTCTTCATTGTTGCACCTCTCGCCAAATACTCAAATCCCACACTGTAGCATCCACCTCACTAGAGTTTATGTATGCTTCAGCAATGTGAAACCGTAGCTCAACCACAGCATCATAATACAGAACCTGAATCCGCTCGAAAGAGAATCTTAGCTAGCTGAGCAATGATACAAGAGCTTATAGCCGTAATCAGTGTTAAATACCACAGAAAAAGTGCTGTTTTCCGCAAATTACAATGTTTATAGCTCGTCTTCGGGAAGAGGTTGCCGCCAGTTAAACGTTTCCGTTGCATAACACCAACTGTAATTGCGACTTTGCTTTACTACGACAAAAATTTGCCTGCTCGCCGAAGAATTCCAACTCCAAAACTATGTCGTTGTAGCGAGTCCCTTAAGAAAAACTCAGGTAAGAATGCCGAGCAAGCGCGCCTCTATCCTCGTCTAGTTTGGCCACATCGAACTCAATCTCCACGTCCTAATCACGTGGGACAGGTCGCTTTGAAAAAGAATGGGATAACAGAGCACGATTGGTGAATTTAGAATCTTGAAATGCTCCCATGAATGCCAGCTGTAAGTCCAGCACAGAAGAGATTGTGGCATAAAAAAAAACAAATGTCTTCAACAACTTCCACAATCCCCACCATGATTCAAGGTTGCGCTGAATTAAGTGCGGAGGGCAAGTCAATGAATACATGTCAGAAAAATATGTTTCAAGAAACAGGCTTCTCCCATGACTACAGTACAGGAATCTCTTCACAAACGCCCTTCTGACTATTAGCTTACCTCGCTTCACGATGAACCTCTAAGAATTTCATTCATTAGCAGCGCTCATTCATTCTTTTCCACACTCCTCCTCTTCCCTTTCTCTCTCGCCCATTCATTCATCCATTCATTACCTGGTACGAAATCTTATGCCATGTGACAAAACAAATTGCGCAGTATAAATTAGCGGAAGCTCTCTTCTCCTAGCGAAATTTCACAGCTTCACTACGAGTCCCATTTGGGCTGCGTATGAATACCTTGGCACATGAAAAATTCCTACCTACTGCCTTGCTAGATCCAGGAAGAACGCTTCCTGTAACATGATCTGAGCACAGCGTCACGAAAATCTGCAAGAATCGTCCTGGACAAAGTCGATAAGCACAATTCCACCAACAATTTCAGAGGTAATCCATAAACAAGCTAAAAAGCACGAATTCTATCCCGTCTGTCCTGCAGAGTCACCTCGAAAACCCATGCAAGTAATCAGTTCAAGAGGAACGAAGAGAAATGATCAATGAAGTTTATAATGGCCGAAATTCCACTCATTCATCCCATCCGATTGGCATAAGTTGAAAAGCTAATGGTCGCCCAATTTGAATTCCAGTTTACGCTCTTGCGTCTTGCCCCTACAAAGAAGGCATTTGAGCCAAATCATTTATGCTTCTCTGCGAATCAATTACATTCCAGCGAGACAAGAAGTCACTTCATTCATTTCAATTCTTATTCCCCAGCAAATAATAGGCAGCAACGGTGAAGCGGATTGAACCTCAGAAATTGTTACAAGCTAAACGGCATCGTCAGCATTCAAGCAAAAACCGTGAAGAATTCAACTGCATAACCTCACTCTACTAATCCACCATTCCAAACCATTTTTATGACATGGAAGGCTCTTACAACTGCCATGGTGATGCATTACACGTTCGCAACACATCTCATCATTCCTGATTCACTAAACAAGCCGACTGAATGAAACCAAGGCGCCGCACAGCTTATGTTGTAAACGCCTCTGATCCTGGTCTACACTCGGAGCTCCGAGAATTCTGCTTTGAAACTTTGAATTACTTCAATTCGTCCAACAACTTCTTTACAAAGTACTGCAGAGCAGAGGATTTCACAAAAATCAAGCCCATCCAATAAGTAGATGGCCGGGATATTATTTCGTATTCCGAGCCTCATTTGCATGAAAAGCGAATAAGCAGAGAAGAAAATCAATCTAACAAATTATACGATACAGCTTCCCAGGTAATGCAAACTTTTATTGCTTGGGCTTGTCCTCACTCATCAACTCGACTGATTACTTAGCTTTTGCTGTACCTGTACCTGCACCAATTCTGACTCAAACTGTGAATGAGCTCGCCTTCCTTCTCGCCGCATCATGGCATTCTGTATAATTCCACCGCAGCAAATGATATCAAAGCCAAACACGTTCCGAGAGCGACACGACGCCACCTTCAAACAAATTAGTCCGAACACCAAATTCCTTTCCTCCCTAGCCCAAGCCCGGTATCGGCTATACAACAGCACAGTGGAACTACGACGGTATGGAGAAAAGCCTTGCCTTGCAAATCCTCACCTGACTTACCCCACACCCCGTCAGGAATCTTTCCCCACCGCAAAAAACAATTTCATTCTCTCTAGCCTCACGTTTGTGACCGCTCTAATGACCAGCTTCTAGTGCCATCCGTTTCTTTTTTTACCTCTTCCATTTCAACGGACGGTTAACCGGAGTTCACAATGCAGTTTTGTAGTCAAGCCTTAAATTCCTTATTTCTGGCGTAATTCCCTCCCACTCCAAAAACTATCGTATATTCGGAGATGCCGATCGAGTACGTAGTTGAAACTAGAATCAATAGAAACAGAACCACCCTCATCTTCAGCATTCAAGCCATGTCTTGCTGAAAACAATTGGAAACTCCAAGGTTTAGTAGGATTTTTGCAACCCAAGCAAATAAAGTCACGCTACCCATGTTTAGAAATTCAGTTCGATCGATGCCTGCGGAAAGGATTTGCATCACGTAGCCGATCAAACGAACTAGTAGGCGATTTTTAAAAAACAAAAATGAAATCGCTCCTTGACTGCATGCACTACAAGATTAGGCGTACATGAATCAGATCCATTCTTGCGGTCATCGTTAATAGACAAAAGGGTCAGATTTCAGACATTCCGGCGCCGGCACTAGACAACAACACGTTCTGGTCTCTTTCCACCTTTGCCTACTATCATTACAAGAGCTCTTTCTTCGAGCTACCACATACTGTATTTACTCCCTCAAGACTCGGTGTACATGTCGATTCTGAAACTGTGAGCTTGTCGTTTCATTTTTCCGTCGTCAATCATCACGCGAATCCTTAATGAATGCCAACCCTGCCTTGTAAAACAAGTGCCGATTGAAAAACATTTCACGAGTTACTTCTACGATCAAGATGAAAGACAGGCGTCCGAGTCTTCTAACTTTCTTATTTGTTCACCGTATCTGCAGGCCAAGGCAATGTTTGCCATACGTGTGTGTGTGTGCTACTCAGACTTCTGGGTGCCCACTGCGGTTGGTAAAGGAATTTGTCAACTCGTATAATATAAGTGTAAATATCAACATGTCAAACCTCTACGCACTCAGTTACTGCTTCCGAGTCCACCGACGTCATGAAATATGTTAGCAAACGTGCTTGGGAAGTACTTGCATTGTACATGGCTTGATGGTGACAAAAATGCTTAAAAAAAGTTGGCATTTTAATGGCTACCGGCGAACAGGGATGGGATTCTTACCTCCCAGCCGCTGAAAACCATTTGAGGAAGTGCCAGTCCACTTGTTTGCCTTCGAACTTCGTTAGAGAAGTCAAAACTCTCAACGACAGGAAGTAAAGCCGTGACTTCGAACACCGTGGACCCTTCTTGCAAGTCTCCGTGGAGGATTCGACCACCTCGTTTGCCCAGAACCGCGTATAGTTTTACCTGAAATCGAAAAAAAAATTACATAGAAAATTTCGCAGATTCCAGAATAAGTCAATCGTAAAACTTTGATTTGATTGCTTTGCTTTCCTAAGTTATTTTAAAAAGCATCATAAACGTTTTCAAAGCATTGCTTGCGTCCCGAGCATTAATCAATCTTAAAACAAATGCAGTGAAAAGAGACGTTAGCATACGAGGTTGCGTGACCCAAAATCCAGGCTAATCATAATGATTAGGAGTAAGACCACACCAATGCATATAATTACAACTTCATTTTTCACAAACAACAGACAAAAAATTGTTTTTATGCAACAACTATAATTTCTTGCAAAAAACTTTCCACAGAATTCATTCACAAGCTTAGAGATTAGGATCACGGAAAAAAACAATTCAGTATGTTATCTTCAAATTTTTTGTCTTTTCTTTAGCCAATCAAGTATTATTTTAGCCGCAAACATGAGTTTCATTCATGAAGTTTCTAAAAGCAATTAAGGTTTGGATAATTTCTGCCCAGCGTGGAATTCATTCAAAGAGTTTCGCTGGAACGATTAAGATTTGAACTATTCCACAGAAAGGGACGGCATTCATTCATGATTTTTCTTAATCCAAAGGTAATTATGCCAGTACACGTGTAATCTCTGAGAATGCACCTGAAAAAATCGAGCCAATGACGCTTAATTCCATTCTCGAACTTGCTATCCTTGATTTCCAGAAAAATAGCTAATGCAATTAACACGCAAAACTATTGCACTATCTAAATCTAAGGCGCTAACGCTGTCATGCTAACATTCTACTTGACACTTGTTTTAAGTCTATTAAAAAAATCGCCACGAAATGCGAATCACTTGGCCACATTCACCACATGCAGGTGTGAGTCATGATATTTACGGCTAAATATGGACGTAATCATGTGCGAATTATGGCTGATATCATGTTGTTCGCAGGTGTGCCTGGGAGTTGCAAGTGTAAATGATGAATGAAAAGCTGATGAAATTAATTATTCTGTGATGGAAACGCGCTAAAAATTATGCAGTTAATATCATCTTAAATTCATTACACATCAAAATGGGCTGCCACAAGGAAGATTTGCCTCTCTTAAAATCACATTTCATCATGTAGCCCGTTTCCCATCTCGTTACAAGAACGCGGCTTAGGAAATTCAAATCGTACGTAGAGAAGACTACCTCCCTACCTTACAGTACTTAAAACGCTTTGATGACTTGTGCTCCGCGGCTTGTTTGCGGGCTCATCTGTGGAAATGAAGATACTCATTGAAGATGCAAAGAGATGAATCATTTTACATAGGACGAACAAGTTATGATCTTCATACAAAGTATGTGACAGGACACCTGACCGGTGAAACATGCTAATTGCCCACTCGTGAGATTTGTGGCAAAACAACAATTTTCATCCACCCACCTGCTTCTTTATTTGCTCCATCAACTTTTCAATTATACGGACTGACAAAACCTCGTTCATCCATTAGCTATACACACCTCATTTCAGCTTATTAATTCCCGTCAGAATCATCATCATCATCCGCAATCCACGCAGCCAGGTGAGTCAAAAGCTTCACCTTCTAAACTCTTCTCTACTGCTGATGCTGACTGAGCAAACCATCAAATCTTTACACACCCCGTTGGTGTAGTAAGCTCATCTTATGACTAAGACCCTACTCTAAGATAGGAAATGTACGGTTCCAGGAGGTCACAATCACCAGGTAGAGGTTAGGAGCAGAAGACGAGAAAAAACTCATTTCTAAGCACAACGACGACAGAAGGTCTGTGGTGGGATTTCTTTAAGCTCGCTGATGAAAGCTTAGTGAAAAAAAATTAACAAGACTTTCGAGGAAAAATACAAGAGTTGAATATATACACACAGAATAAAAATGTGCCCAAATTATAAATACTCAAGTCTGACAAGTCAACCAAGGCACACCTGTGCGCTTCACACCTTACTCATTCATTTCCCTCAGACCTCAGCAGTCATGCTGGCTAGCCTTTCCGAGTCATAAAAAGTTAACTCTTTTACTACTGCCATCACTCCTGATCCTAAACTTAGATAACCCAATAACCCAAACCACAAAAAATACTATCAACCCTTTTCAAACGACCCTTACGGAAACGAGAATCACCCAATTGTAAGATCGCTGTAGTAGTACTAAGCCCTGAGCCCATTCCCATTGCGAGGAATCAGTTCAAGGCTTTACGACCAGTCTTTCAATGTGACTTGGCACACTGTTCCCGGACTGGAAGGAGCTCAAAGCTCTCTACCTTCCATCACAACTTGGATTGCAGGTGGAACCGATATTTGCGATGATGGGATTCAAATTGTAATACCATTGCTTCTGTGATGCTCTCTAAATCATGCAAATTCTAAACACAGACATTCCGACGCTTGCGCATATCTTCCTCAACTCCAAGTCCTGTCTTGAATCCTTAAATGTGTCGTAGCACCCTGAATTTTCTCCAAGTGTATAACTCAGAGACCCAACTACTGCACAAAGAGGGAGCACACTCATGTCCTCCACCCGGTACCCAAGGGTCCCTCGTCCACGTCGACAGTCCAAGTCAAAGCCCGTTCAGCAAGGAACAAGCAATAAGAGCAAGTTAAACGACACATAAATCAACAGCCCGTCACCGGGCAGCCCCAACCCGGTTCTAGTTATAGCTTCTGGTTCTGTTGACAAAAACTTGCGAGATAACCACAAAAACAACCTCAAGCCGAAGGAAAATATACGTTTAAGGTTCAAAGCTCATGTTTAGTGAACCTTTTACTTGATTTTTTATACACTTCGATCTGTACAAGCCCTGCCATCATCTTCAGTTACCGTGCCTCGAGAACGAGGTAATAGAAAACAGGGTAATCAAGGGCTTCATCTCATCTTACAAGAAGCTCTCTTCAGGCTCCCTCCTTAGCTCCTCCAAGGCAAGGTCCAGAGTCAGAGCGAAGACACGGAGCAGTTAAAAAACAAATAACCACAAATCCACATTAAACACTTATGTAACCAATCGTTCTCGATAAGGAATCAGTTGCAATTCAAAAAGTACATTTCCAAGTTTACTTGACCCTCCCAAGCCCTGCCCTGGTGCCCTACCTACCCACCGTCCCGAAGTACGGTCCGACTCTCGTCCTCCACTTTCTGAGGCTGTTGTAGCCAAGGTACACAAACAGTAAGAGCCAGGACAGTTAGATTAGATAACCCAAGACAAGAGCCCGCTCCATTATTCCTGTACTTGTGGCAGCCACCATCCCCGGACCCGGCACTCGGTCGGCTCACCCCATGGCACTGCTCGGTGCATGACATGCTGGAAAGCGTGGTTGAGTTGCAATCATAACTGCCCACATTTCACATCCACCCCCATATGGCAGCTCTTCTAATTTTACCCACTGAGTTCACAACCTCAGCAGCCATATGTTTATCCAGCACCTGGAACATGCTCCAGTTCGACCTCAGTTCGCTTTCGCACCTGCTCACAATTCTCACAGTCCCGATACCAACAGCGTCAGCTGATACGCTCAGGCAGCCAGCGCACAGATGTTTACACCATCAAGGCTTAACTACATTAAAATAAACTGTAATCATCTGTAATCCTCCAGCGAACTCCAGCATATGTGTTCAAAACCTTTTCACACGCTCGTATCAAGTAAAGTCTTCATCCAAAACACAATCATGAATGACATCTCCAACTTTCAGGTACTCTGCCAGTGCAGTGCTTGATCCCCTACTACCTTCTTCATCTTTTCTTGCATGCAAAACACCAGGAACAAAGACACAAGCAAGTAACTCCGCATTGTGCTTTTGAAACCAACGAGTCAATCCTTTCTCATGGAGAATACGCCCTGTGTCAAGAAGAAGAAAAGACTCTCAGCCCAGGAGCAACCGAAGAGCACCCGGGAATGAGTGGAACATTGAATTAATTACAGCTCACACTCCAGATCGACCTAAGATTTATAACGGTTACTTACCCCCAATGTTCGACCTTGCCCTGGCTCCTGACAGCAAAGATTATATTTCAGTCGAACCAGGAGGAGGCAGCGGTTAAAAAAGTCATCCATAATGAATCTTTTCCAAGTCAGTTTCTTCCTAGTGGTAGAACCTCCGATTGCTACTTGACATGCAACGGAGCCAACTCATCCGAAACATGTAAACGGCCTAAGACTTATTTCAAACCCGGGTGATTCAACTCGCAGCTCTGCGTATCTTGTACCCGGCTTGTGAATCGTTCACGCAATAGCTCCATAAGAAAGCAACAAAGCGGAGACTTCGTGACGCAAGATCGAGAGCCAAGCCGACCGAAATGGGTCCAGTAACTCGGCTACTGGAAACAGCATCCGAGACGAAAGCAACAAATCTCTGACAACACACCTTGCAATTAGTTACACATGAACGCTTTCTTTACGAAGCCACAATCGGATTCGAGTCCTCGCTTGTTAGCATTAACATGCCATTAACATTTCAAGCTACAGCTTCCACTGCCACTGTAAGCAACCATTGAGGCGTACCATAATTTCCAAAGCTAATGGTCAATGGCTTTAAAAGCTGGAGGCTGACTGAGATGGATATGTTGGACGGAAAGACGATCCTGGGTAATTTTCATCTCTCCAAGAATATATTACAGCACCAAAAAATCCTTCTTGACAACATCCAGCAAAACTAACTAGGAGCATGTGTACGTAGTGAACATACGCAATACGCAGTCGAGGAACCTGAGAGTCGTGTCCATTCTAGTCGCAGTCAATCCTACAAACTTGTCTTCCATGGCACTTTGCAACCGTCAGACATATGCTATTAAGTCCAGCTACTCAGCTACTGTGCGCAGCCCGATAAAAAAGTAGGCGTAAAAAACACGACTAATACACTTCGTGACGAGGACCACGGTCCCTTCATACAACTCTTGCCAGGCATCATCACAGTGTGAAAAACTACCACCACATGTACCTGCAGCATCAGCTCAGTCCGGCACACATCCCGGTAAAAAATCCCACATTTACTTCCTACACATCCCTCGTCATCATCATCTTCTCCGAGTTCCCTGTCCTGTCCGAGATGAGGCAAGGCACAACCCTGGAAAATAGGGAACAGGTGGGACGAGCTTCTCTTCCTACCGCATTTCAGCCCTGAGCCATCCACAGATCCAAGATTAAACTAACCTTGTTGCCATGAGCTATTATGCATTTCTCCTTTCTTTTCCCTCTCTTCTTCCTCATCTTCATGAAAAAATTAACGGCTACCGTGTTACGAACTGGGAAAATTATTATCCTGCCATTTGCCTTCCAACCAATCCATAGTACCTTCTCCAGAATTACATATGGTCCATCATCCCGCATCCGTCCATCAGCGTGCTCGTAAAACAGCCCCATTCACAAGAAGAGAAGGGTCTAAAAGGAAACTGCTACTGTTTACATCACGGATCCGTAGCTCAAACCGCACCTTATTATCACGGCAATTTGCTTACGAATCAAGAAACAACTGACTGACACCTTTTCAATAGCCTGACAGTCAAAACCAGCTTAAGTCTCGCCTTCAGTCAGTTCAATCCTCATCCACTTGCAATTCATCCATTATTAACACATCAACTTTCACGGAACCGAGCAACGGCCAGCTTCGAGACTTTTGCGTTTTCTCAAAAATATACATCCTGTCTGTCGTCATCCCAATGGTCACTCCTTCTCGCTTCTGGAGAAACACCTCCTACACAAACAGGAAGTCAGCCAGGTGATGCTAAATAACATCTTCGCTAAACAATCACAACTAGGCGTGAGAATCCAGCCGGACTTGTTCGAACACAGCGCAGCTTGCAGCCAAAGCCAGTGTCACCGGCGGGCAGATGCTCAGCGACGCTTAGACAATTCTGGATTTCCTACTGGACATTATTGCCACGTATTTTTCACGCCCTATTTCTATTTCCTCTTCCAATTCTACATTTTAAGCCTGTGCCATTTCCCTTTCCCGTCTCAAGCCTGGACAAATTGCCAGCAAAGATCTTGTAAACTACAGCAGACCATCTTGACTTAACTACTGAGCACTCTTATTAATCACACGGTCCATCGCACAAGTTCATCTCTGAGAATCTGTGAAAATCTTGCCCAAAATAAGTCCAGTGTCTATCCAATTCTAGGAGTCATTCTGAGCCACAAGGGCTAGTTCCCTTTTGGTGGAAAGTGCACAGTGGCATGAAACGCTATCAGCTATTCATCCATTTCGAGACTTTTCTGCTCTTATCTTCGGTGATCTTAACTGTTAACTTGTAAAGCCTAGAAGAAAACCCTGTTACGAGATCCTTCC
>VRMD01001143.1:0-18709 GCA_009872375.1 Sminthurides bifidus
GAGGGAATATTAGATCTGTTGTTATTGATGTGCGAAGAGACGGAAATGGTTTTGTACAAATCCAGTTGGCCTGGATTTTTTCTCTCCTTCTATTCCAAAGCATGTGATTTCCACTATGGTAGCTACAGCATAAAGCCACGTATGTCGAAAACTCTCATGAGGCGACAAGTGAGCAGAATCCATGCTTCTTTGATCACAGGCAAACCCAAAAAACATCCGAAGCGCAATGTAACAGTTCCAGTTAACGCTTCGGGTGTTTTTCTCGGTCTTTCTTCTCTCCGTTCTACACGTCCATGCTCTTAGTGCCGGGGGTTGATCAGAAAGGCTGGGGAACTCATCCTTGACGAGAAAATGCCGCAGTAGTGTTGACATCCGTAAGAAAGCATAGGGGTGCGACCAAATCTAACTGGTTGCTATCGGCGAACGGGCATTTTTCGATCAAAATCTGCTAATGAGAAAAGATTGCGTGGGTACAAAGGTGCGTTCAGATAGCTCGGAGGAGGGCCTTTGGAAAATGGTAGTTTCAATTACAATTCAGTCCATATTACTAAATTAAAGGTGCGAAAAGGCCGTTTTTTAATTCGTCTGCAAAGAACGTATGCACCGGTACGTGTGCCTGGTTTGCTTCAAGGGTCGTGTCCTTCAGCTGCAACACTGTTACGTAAAAGATTTCCTTTATGTCCTCTCTTTTTGTACTTCTCGTGTAGCGGAAAGAGGAGAAATCATAGTAGAACAATCTTTGTCAGTAAAGTTCTTTGTCGAGATATAATTGCATGTGAAACGGGGAAAAAACTGCGACTGTGTGTACTACGCCCTCCGTCTGTTCTAAATCTAGCCTTTGTTCCATTCTTTTACAAAAATTGTCTTCATGCCCTTATCCGTGTGCAGAATTCAGCTAAAGCGTACATACAATGGTAAAGATGACACAAACTGTAATCGATGTACCGATGCACTCCCATCACTCAGTCTGTAGAAACCAAACTCGAGGAATTCGAGCGAGAGGAGCTGCCGAAAAGGAAATGAGACAATTTGTTGTTTCCCTTTTGGATCCATAGGGAACCATTACATGAGAGATGAGTCAAATACACAGGTTTTATCAGCATCAACAGGGAGGAATTACCCCTGTAATTTAAGACTTGCTGAAGAGATACCTGAATCATCACTCACGCGGCCAAATCAGCTAAGATAGTTGAGTAGTGTATAAGGGCTAATGAGGAAGATGACTTGTGAAAGTGGAAACCTAATTAAAAAACCACGAATGCTTACTCTGCAAATCACTCTTCTGACATATCTGTGTCATGACATCATGGGTGCTATCTCTTTTTTGAGTTGCCTTGTGCCATATTGTGCGATATCACTCATTCATAGGATTTGATGGTACTAGAGCTAGGAAAGAATTGTTTGTGGAAAATGTGTCACGTTGGTGAAACCAAGTCAGCGTCAGCATAACTACGAATTGTCTCCAGTGTGCAAATCAAAAGAAAGCAACTCCATCATGCATCTATTTTCTTTTCCGTTCTCAGAATAAGGAGTTTGATTGAAGTCACAAATGCCCCAGGCGCAGTTCCTCCACGCTTTGGTGAATTTTTTGTTATTTTCGCTCAAAATGGCTTGTAAAAGTAGTAACTGCACCTTTGTTGCAAATCCCTGTAATGGAAGTACAGACGGAATAAGTAAAAGTGAAAAGTGAAAAATTTTCCACTCCTTTTTTCCTCTCCTCATTTCACATAAGGAGTCAAGTTTTCCATTTGCTTTCCATCTTTAACAAAGACATGCAGAGTTCACACATGAGAGTTGAAGAGAAAGTAGGAAACTTTTTCTTTCAGGTTTGATAAGCACGACTTATTTTTTACGTAGAGTAGCTCAGCATCGACATCGGTAGAGTCAAAAATCTTTGGTAATCCCATGGGTAAAGGTCCCGAGCGAGCTCCATCTCGTCTTTGTAAAAGGGTGGCCGTAAATCTTCACTTGTTGTAGCACTCTTCGCCCCTGGCCGGTTCCAGAGCAAATTAGGAAAATTGGCTGGTAAATTCCAAGTCTCGCTGACTCGCCAATTTAAGCAGTTTGCTGAGGTAGGGTTGCTGTCAAACTGTCCGAGAAATGGTCATGAGCCTGAGTTACTCAACAAGTTGTTTCTGTAATATTGCCACAGCCTACAAAAAAGTTTGCGAGTATTTCTCACCAAAAGACCTTTTTCCGACTAGAGCTTTGTTTTAGGAAAACAAGGGAAAATAACAAGCAAGATGGGCGTGCACAAGGTCCAAAATCCCAAAATATTTTGAAAAGAGAATCCTTTGTTTGCCTAAAAATAAGCGCCTATCTCAATCACATACTGAAGTACATGGGAAGGCGGCTTGAACTCCGTCTAATACGAACTTGGGAGCTAACAAAAAGCCTATCACTTGCAGAAATGCTTCACGGGCTACAATATGCCACAATCGACACATCGCCATTTAAATACGACAAACAACCGACGATGAAGGTCCCAAGCTTGCATGAGGGGATGCACACATGTAGCTATACAGTCTGACTGTCTCGTAATGGCCAAAAGTGTCGTTCCATTCAGTACAGGATGGCAAAGGAGAAATCGACCGCTGAAGCAGAAATTTATCCAAGAAACTTGAACATAGTACACAATACGTAGTTGCTGGATCATTGACTGAAAATTCGTGGAAAAGCTAAGAAAGTCTTGTAGGAAGGCGGATTGTAGAAAATTTCAGCTTCAGGTATGCGATGTGCCCCGTTGGTTGAAAGTGCCTACTTAAAAGTACAGATCGAGCTGTTCCGTCCAGGTCCGTTAGTTGGTTGAATTTAGACTGGGAAACAAGTTCTGGGGAAAAAATTGCATTTATTCGATACTTCTTCATAGCAGATAGTTTTGAGGCGGAATATGGAAAATCTGAAAGTAATACCGGTGAAAGAACTCCCATGTGTCCTTGCCATCGCAATCATTCATCAATCATGAGTTGGGCAAGTTTCGAAAGTATGCTTTTAGTCTTGAAGGTCGACCATCCATGCCGGAGTACTTCTAAAGCGATACCGAGCAAGAAAAACTGGGAGACATGAGGCCAAGACGGTGACTGTAACTTCAAGACCGTTGGCTCAGTGTGCGAAATGTGCTGAGCCGATCCACAGTTAGGGTTCTGTCCGTGATTTGATCATACTCTCATTTGTGGGTATTCGATGGTGCGAAATATGCTTACTGCACGACTGGGTCATTACTTAGTGGCTTAGTTAGTGGCTTCGAAACAAGCTAAACCGATTCTACAAACTTGTTAGTCTGATTGGAGTGAGAGAGGACCATACTTCGTAGCCATATTACGCGACATTTGACAAATATGTATGAACGGCTGGTAAGGATATTTGAAAGTATACTGAAGAAAATCTTGGCTTCCTACGGCAAAACTTTTTGCATTTGTTAATTTGTTCGGAAAAGCACAGTGAGGAAATAAAAGCAGATATTGGACTTAGAAATGTGTAAAGTATTTGTTTTGAGAAAGATGGACTGGATATAGGGCCATGAGCGAGTGCCGGAAGACGCATTGGAATGGCTGAAGGAAATTGAAAAGAGGCAGATTCGAGTCACTTCCATGTGGTTTAATCGACGTTGCAGAAGTGAGAGAGGACACGAGCTTCTCAGCATGGGAGAAAGTTTCAGCAATAGATCATTTCTTTTCTATTTCAGGATAAATTTCAACGAGAATTCAGAGCAAGACTAAGCTGTATGAGTTTATGTATTGGCCGCCGAGTTGACTCACCTACCTCCGAAGTTTCGGATTTCGATCGTACGAGGGTAAGAAAGTTTCTTCTCACGCTCAGATTACAACTGAAGCACATTTATCTTTATCTTTTTCTCCTCCTTCTTTTCTTCCGCACACTGATTTCAAACTCGAACGCTTGCAATTCATACAATGCCCCAGACATGAGGCAAGCTGCACATAAAAACCAATTCTTCTTTCCTCCCATATATGACGGTGATGATAGAGCCGTGGAGGACTTGCTGTAGTCTCTTCAAGGTTGTACTGTGCTGCTTTGTTCATTTTGTTTTGCTCATTTTTTTTTACCTTACTTAGGGAAGATCCAGGACCTGGCGGGGATCCAACTTCTCAAGGGGTGGATGTAGTACATATTTTCGATATTTTTTTACTTAATTAATTTCTCTACCAGGCAGCAACTCTCACAGCTTGATGTTAATAATATTTGACTTGTGACCATAAGGCCAATTAATCGCAGCATCCAATTGTTTTTGTCTCCTCCCTCAACGCAGATTCGAGCCTCTTACCGGTTTCACGATTTTCGATCACAAAGGAACGGGATCGAGCCTGAATGCGGCGATACAAATAATTGCAATCATCGGGACGTGGGATCAGTCGCTCACAGGGCAAGACGGCATCATCGCATGGCGAATAGGAACAGCAAACATGGGTCCTTTCATAAGACACATTACAACAACCATCATCATCACAACGATTACTGCGAGGAAACTTCAATCCGCAGTCGTAGTCCTTCCACCTTCACTTCAACTGAATTGACATCCATTAATTGGAACAGACGGAGCAGTAAATTGAGGACCTTACCTGGGAATCGAGCACCTGAACAAGTGGAAACAGATCTCAACACGCATCTTCCCGGTGCATAATCACTAGTTTCCACGACCTGTACTGATAATGAAACTGATTGAGCTACATACCTTTAGCCTAGAATTGAATCTCTGTGTTTCCTTGAGAATATAATCGTGGAAGGGGAGTCCTAGAATTGCTTATGTCACTCCGTGCTAATCCAATCCATTTCGCTGTAGAACATGGTGGGAATCTCAACAACAACTTTTCTGCAATTAGTTGTAGTTCGAAACTATTTGATCATTAGCACTTGGTGGAGGCGTTTCTTACGATTGCTCACATTTGCAAAGATGGGGGTTCTTCAAGTTTTTTCATTTCAGCTAGGCTAATGTTTCTAAACACAGCTTCGGTAATTTAGTATGTGAATTTCCCATTTCATCTTCCCTCCGAGCTGGTAGAAGAGGTGGGGCCTGTGGTCTACGAAGAATTTGTGAAATCCAAAAGACAAAGGCAAAGCTTTATCTGTTGACTAATTGAATGGATTTGTTTGGAAGAAAGTGAAGTGAAAGCAGAATCAAGAAACAATATTACTTACCAAGCGCCATCTTCTTGTAGGTAAAGAATGTTCCGAAGCCCTTACCTGAAAGTCAAAACCCATTAGCGTCTTCGCAACGTTTCCTGTATTTTCGCTGGTACGTGTTCCCAATATACTAATATGAGTTCTGTCATAAGCTGTCGACCTTCGTCGACACTCAGTTGCCGATGACTTTATTAGTAACAAACAATGCAAGTTTTCACTGCCCGTCTTGATTTCCCTTAACATAAGCTGATTTTATATGTCATTATTGCTGTTACTGACATATCGCGAAGACGAGGAGGTAGAGTAGAGCTTCAACCTGATGAGACAAAGGAAATCAATTAAGTCGTTTTAAATATTTATTCCGTAAATTGCGCTGAGGTACAGAGAAATATATTGCGGAGTTCATGCCAAAGTTCTGACTGCACCTGAAGTTTTAAATCACGATTGAATGTTGAAAGGTACAAATGCCGCATGAAGTAAACTTGCTTTTAAAATTTGGAGGCGAAACTCCTTCTTCTTTGCTAATGTATACGAGATGAGCGGATACGCTTGCAACTGATTAGCAATGCGAGATTTGATATTCTTGTATTCCATACGGATGAAATGTAAATACGATACCAACCAACTATTGTTTATTTATTGCCGGACAGGTGCTACACAAGAGTATGCATCTGCCTTGCTCTACCTGAGGAACCTGTGATGTATGTAAGAATTGCCACTTTTGCGCTCAATCAGTGCAAAGTTTGTGAGCAACCTGCCATTTGTGGCAAATACCTAATAAGAATACATAGTCTAGTCTTAATGTGTTTATGTTTTTGCCTACCTTTTGTAAAAAGTTCAAAACAAATATCCTGCATCAGAGCTTGTCAATTTAGCACTAGCTGCGATACATTGGTAACTGATACTCCTAACTTGTGTATTCTGTATGCCCTCAACCGGCATGCTTAACACTATGAAAAGTCATTAGCCCAAGTCGATACTGGACTTGGAGTTACTATCTTACTATCACCTGTGCACAGTACCGTTATAATTAAATAAAAATCAACAGTGTTTCACACAACCCTTTGCGACGGCGCAGTGTTACCTTTCATAATCATGACACTTAAAGCATCAGTGAAGCCATTTAGGTAAAACAGTATTTAAGTCAAGCCTGTGTCCGGGATGTGCACAGATGAGTATGGTGCTTTTCAAAACGTCATTAAACTGTACTTGACATGACAGGATGGAATGAGCTTAATGTTAAAGCGCGTTGGCTACAGTCTAACGTTGCTTCAAATCACGAAGTCATGCACAAATAGCCCACGGTGTGAGCTATTTAGAACGTTATCCAGAAGTTACAACATGAATTGGATAATTCATTTGCGCGGCGGTCATCTCGAATTTGAGTTTTGTATTCTTAGTAATCCTGCGTCTCCTGATTAACCATAACGGGGATGTAGCTCAGTGGTAGAGCGTTCGCTTTGCATGTGAAAGGCCCCGGGTTCGATCCCCGGCATCTCCACATTTTTGCCTCTGCCAGTTTGCGTGTGAAACTAAGGCCTTCATTAATTTTTGTAATTTAAGTGATAAATAGAAATAGGACTGCGTTTACGAGAGTGACCGGAGGAACCGCACAGAATTTGCATCCGATTCTAAATTGCGCTTGAATTTTGGCTGTTTGCAAATTTAGGGGTAACGCAGCATTTTTTCATTCATGGAATACTTCATTTGAGCTGACTAGTCTATTCTGTAAAATTCTAGGAAAATAGAGGTGCCGATTTTCACGTTACTGAAGAGCTAGAACAGAAGATAGTGCGGAATTGCAGGCGTTGCTGTTAATTAAATGCTGTAGTCTTAAAGAGAACCTACAGTAGAAGAGTCATTTGCTATTTGCGGTGTAGTCTTACGCAGATGTCGCCTTTTTTGCTACGGGATGTCCTTTGCTGCCGTATCTAAGTGGCGGGAAACTTGGGTATTCAAAAATCATGGAGAAAAGTGGAAAAAATGGGAAAATATTGTAAAATTCTGGATTAATTTATGGAAATCTGGGTTTAATGAAGTTTTCGTTAAAGCGTGTCATGGAATGGGTTCAAACTCTCTGAATTAGAGGATTGCGATCTTGTTATCAAGTAAGACAAGCACGTGCATGCTTTATGCAATTCGAGAAATAATCTTAACTGTGTGAGTTCAATGCATTTTGTAATATTTTTTCTTTAACAAAAAGTCATAATTTTGTTCCAGGTTGGGCACATTGTGAACCTTTTATTCAAAATATGAACTGTGAATATGCTTGCGATATGTGAGATGGGTAAGGATTAGATGTGACATGACTGAATCCTGTTCGAAAAATTTAAGAATTTGGCCTGATGATCAGATGTGAATTAAATCCTATCGTGTTACGAAGGTAAAGTTTGTGCATCATCAGAAATGAATAAAAGACGGGATAAAATCGTTCGAGACAGGTTGGTGGGAACTGTAGGTACCGTCTCCAATAAAAACTGCAACGAAATGGAAGATGTTGATCACTTAGTCGAAATGATCAACATTGACAAAACAAAATCCCACCAGCAATCTGCATCTAATCCGAAAAAAGCAGCGAAAAAGGCACGACAAAAGCAGAAAAAGGTAAGATAATGCCGGAAAGTATGGATAGATGTCAGTTGACACATTGGGTTTTTAATGAACTGCGATTGTTTGTAGGAAGATGAAAAGAGGCAGAAAGAAGAGGAAGAAAGATTGCAACAGTTGGAATTAGAAAGACGCAGATTAGCTGAAGAACAGGAGCAACGGAGGCTGGCAAAAGCAATGAAAGACTTGGAAAAGCTAAGCCTTTCTGGTGGAAAGGGGAAGAAGAAAAAGGGAAAGAATAACCAAGGTGGAAACAAGAATGACTGTGTCAGCCATGCGAGTGCTAGACAAGGTAATGTTGATGATACAGAAAAGTTAAAAATGTAAATTATCATTTCGCAAATTCCAGATCCTACATGATCACATGATGTACTTTAGTGCTAAAGAAGCTATTTAACCCGTTTTTAGTAAGCGATGAACCCAAAAAATACGTTTCCAAAGGCGTGTCCTGCTCGTTGATTGGAAATGATAGCCCATTGGGGTTTTCTGTTCCCTGGAGAACATATATGGGATGGGATGGCCTATCCGCTTCTAATGATACTTCTCACACTGATTACCTAACACCCGCTGGAATGCCAATTTCGACACTAGGAGCCCTGCAAATGAATCATCAGGATCAAGCATTAGAAGTCGACTCTTTGCCACACTCTTTCAGTCAACATCCACAAATAACCAGCGAACAAAAGGTGGGGTCTATCAGATTGGGTAGCAATTTAAACAAAGCTGAGAGTTGTACCGAGTCAGTGACACAAACTCAAAAGAAGAAAAAAAAGAAAAAGAAGAAAGACGGCAGTAGTATCGTAAATGCTACTAAGACAAGTGAATTGGATCCATCTGCCAGATTAACAAGAATAAATAATGCTCTTAGTCGTGCTGGAAACACGGCACAGATGGGCCTTGCCAAAAGTGCCCAAGCGCTAATCAAGGCGACTAGAGATGCCACTACTGAGGCTTCAGGCGATGCGCAGCCAGCGAAACCTGAAATGGTTACTATCCGTCGCCATCCTAGCATTTCGGATACAACGGTGACCATAAGTATTAAAAATCGCGAAGGGGATGAGGATGTCCTGTATACTTTACTGAATGGACAAGGTAGGTAGCCCAGCCCTATGGCATATTTTATGAGGAAGATTTAAAGAGCGATATTTATCTTGTTTTCTGGATGATTTCAGTTGTGCGCTCTAAGCCTGACGGTACGGTATGCCAACCCATTGTGGAGAAAACGGAGGCTGAAGGAAGTGAGAAAAAGAAGTCCAAGCGGAAACGAAATAAGAGACAACGTGGAAGAAAAGAAAACCAAATTGATGAGGGACAGGCAAATAGCAAACCATCAGTGCAACTGGTTCCTTCGTTTGTGTCGTGCAATTCAGTAGCTGTCTCCACGCCAGGAACCCCGAAAAAGTCTGAAACCAACAGTCCGAATGTGCAGCAATCTGCAAAGATCGATCACTTTACGAGTGTGCATCTCAATGAGGCAGAAATTGATCTATCTAGATTAAGATTACCACCTGGAATTACAATAACTAAAGTTAATCAAGCATCCTCAGATCCCAACAAAAGTAAGTGTCACAATTTTGCGTTAAAAGAACCATGATTTTAAGCATTTTCAGACTTTCATTTTTTGCAGGTGGTGATAAAAATGGAGGCATGGTCAGAATATGCAATACTACAGCTTTTGGACCTCCCGCAAATATGGTTTCCTTAACGGATCATTTTCTTGGTTTAAATTCAAACGGGATTGAGATTTCACCAAGTACTTTACCCGGGAATCCGCAAGAGACAGTCAGTGCCATTCGGACGCCAATCGCTCAACATTCTCCCGCTTGCAATTGTGAAGCTCCCCATGTAAGTTAGCGTAGTTCGGTGTGGTCATTTCAATAATAATCGTCTTAGTCACTATCGTCTTTTAGGTACATTTTTCGTTTTAAGGGTAGTTATCTGTCAGAAAGTGCTAAAGTGAACCGAGTAGATGATTAGTGCTTTTATATTTGGCTCCTGTCATTTCTCCTGTTACAATACTATTATTTTTTTGTTATATCGGTGTTCCGAAACACTGATC
This sequence comes from Sminthurides bifidus, assembly GCA_009872375.1. NCBI lineage: Eukaryota > Metazoa > Arthropoda > Collembola > Symphypleona > Sminthurididae > Sminthurides > Sminthurides bifidus. The sequence goes on from VRMD01001143.1 coordinate 9,806, forward strand.
ACATAGTTATAATGTTAAGTCGTATTTTAAATGAAATAATGTTTTCGATTTTTAGAACCTCAGTCAACCTCAGTGTCCGGTTCAGGATCCAATATTCTCTGCAAACACACATGGTTTTAAGCCATGGTTTCAGCAATCTGTGGAAGTTGGCTCGACTTCTAATCAAGGCAGGGAAAATCAAGCCGACGGTAATGAAACGACATCAAGCAACTTCTGTGCACCAAATCCATTTCAGTCTAGAATCACGGGTTCATATGTTTCGCGTAATCATTTGGATGGACGGAAAATGAAAATAGCGTCATACAGTCACGGGCCTTCTGAAAAATGTATTAAACGCAAGCAACCGAGAGGGGCAATGTCAACGAGCTGGGAGGACCTTCTTGACAATGACAGTAGTGTCGATAACGAAAGAGACGGTGATTGTGACTCTGACGTCACCACTGGTTCAAACAATGAAAATTCTAGTTTCCAAGCTTATGCTTTGAGCTTGCAGCATTCACTATCACAGTCTCACGGAAGATTAAGTAATTCTATCAATACCAATTTTTTGGGAAACGGTTCTGGTGAACTGAAAAACTTCACTTTTGGTTCGAATAACTCTAATGGAGTTTTGGCGCAACAACAGTTGTTTTGCTCGAACAATACCAGCTAATGAAAGGAATTTTGACTCATGTAATCAGCGCTGGAATGAATATTTTGACAAAACTTTTTAATTAATTTGGTAATTGACTTTGTACTACGAACAAAAACAAATGGCATTAAATATGATGTAATATTATTGAGTATGTCTTAAATATTTTATTTATAAGATTGTAGCGATTACACGAGATACTTGACTTGAGTCCTTTTAAAATGATAGCCTTGCTTGCACTTGCACTGGCTTCATAGCTGCTGGGTTTCTTAGGCCAAAAATAATCACACATCGTCTACAGTGGCCTTCGACGAGTGGATCTTTTAGACGGAACCGCATGAATTTTGTTGGCATTTTCCAGTTTGGAATGTTTCTCTTTCTGAATCAAACATTGAACACAGCCATCAGTTTTAATGTTTCTCTTTAGATGTTTCAAATATATACGACTTCTGATTTATAATTTACCATATCATCCATTGCTAGATGCAAGATTTCAATATCACTTTCCACTTGCTGTTTTTCTGCGTGCTGCACAAAACGTAAATGTAAAGTTATTTTTTGTAGTGCAGTTTTGTTTTCATTGTTCCACGATAATTAGATAAATGATAATAAAACCTTAGCTTACCAGGTTGTTCAAGTCTGTCGTTAATTTTTCTATCTTTTCATTGGCTTCATTCAGTCTGGTGTCATAATCTATGCACAGCGCTTTCGCTTCCGCTAATTCGGTTTGCAATGCCTGTGATCATCAAATCAAATCTTACATATTATATCAACTTCCAAGTAAGAGTTATTTGCGATTTCATGACTGCCTCGATCTTAACTGACCTCAGATGTTTCCTCTTTAGATTGAAGTTCCTTCATTAGCTCTTGGATTTGAGACAGAGTCGCTTCCTTCAACTTGTCTGGGTCATTTTGTTTTACACTAGCGATTTCTTGATCCTTCAGCTAAAAAAACAAGATGCGATTTCACTATAAGCAACTATCGAAGCTGACGGTGTTGATGCTGTTATAAATAAAATTACTAACCGCCATTAACCGACTATGATTTTGCCTTTCTTCTGCTATTCTCTGTTGAAGCTCTTCATATTGGGTCTGCAAAGTTGCAATGACAGCGTTGCGCTCACTGATACATTCTTGAAAGCACTTGCAAGATCTTTTCAGGTCTTGTAGCTCATTATTCAGCTCCTGCAGGTCATAATAAAAAATAAACACATTTGTTAAGTAGAACATATTTTGAGGAAATGAAAGCTAGTGATAAAATCAGCAATCGACCGCAACGTGACGTACGTAATTCTGAACTTGAGTACGTTTCCATTCTGCTTGAAAATCTATAGATGTTTCTGCCGGAGTCATATAACCATTTTGATTGGCCTGAACTACATTCTCGGGCGACTTGGGTGCTCGACTAGTTATTGGCGATGTTCCCACCTGCTTATCTTCCTTCGCATGGACCGCATTCCAAATTTGGGCTGCTAAGGATACTCTCCTACTGTTGATCATATTGAGGCCTTCTTCTTTTTGCTTCCACAATTCTCTGTTGCAAATAAAAACAAAATGAAGGGAAAGCGTACTTCAGGACTACAAACTTAATAGACATGAAGATTTATACTTTTGAGACACTTCGTATTCCTCTTGAAGTTTTGTGAACTCCACAGTCATTTCCTTCCTGGTTCGGTCTTCAATCGTATGCACTTCCTCCTCCAGTGCAGCTATCTTAGCTTCTAGTCTAAGAATTTTAGTCTGTGAGTCCTCTTCGACATGCTTTGGCGCGCAAATCACAGTTGGCAAAGCATATTCTGGACTGTTGCCTCCTTGAGAACCACCATCATCTTCGTCATTGAGATATGTAGAATCTAGTTCGGTGTGGATCTTTTTCGTAGCGCCGATAGATTCTCGGACTTTTTGAAAAAATGAAGACGACAGATGTACCGGAGGTTCGACTCGTTGACACATTATAACCTATTCCATCATCAATAAATGATTTGCATTTAGAAAATCATTCGTTCAAAAACGTAAGAGTATTCACAAAAGCTTCGTTAGTAATTATTATAACAGCTTTTTTACCTCACTGGCAACCGCTGAATTTTGTAATACTTGCATCGAAGTATCCACCATTGAAGGATCAGGATTTATGTTGACAATCATTGATGTATGCGAAGACGATACCAAAAACCCGTGGAACAACTTTGTCAGCTTGCTTTCTCGAAATGGCAAGTGTGTAGACGGATGATCCCCTCCTTGACGTGTTCTAAACAAAAAATCACTTGACAACGCTAAAGAAAACGATAATGACTTCTATCAAAAATTGAACTCACCGCATTGCTCTAATAAGCTTGATTAAAACGAACAAGGACTGATTGATGCTACCAGATTCTTTTAATCTGATTCCCATGTTTCCAGTTTGAGCCACCCGTTCTATTCCCGCAAGATCACAGAATGACATTCTGTAAGAAAACATATTTTTACCACGAGTAAAATGTTAAAATTGTCTGAATTATTTCAATTGCGGAATATCTTACTGTGCGAATTTATAAGGATATGCAACACCTTTTGCAACGGCAACAAATACCATTTTGAGGGTAAAGAAAGAATGAGATCGACTTGAATTTGAATTAGCTTGTGTACTAGCAAATTTTAGATGGTTTTTTCCTGCTAAGAACAGCTGAAATGCTTCCGAAGCATTGTAAACGCAAACCTCGGTCAGCTCTGAAATCAAAGTTGGCAGGATTGATTATTGATAAGTCCAATTACAAGTAGTAGGCTTTGCCTTGATTTCTACACCAGCATATCGGCCACTACCTTTTACAAATACTCTCCCATGTTTATCAGTAATTAACTTCAGTTCTTTCCGTTTCTTCCCCTTGACGGTATTCTCAAACAGGTCGTATACTTTCTCATTGTAAATTTCCGAAAACGATACCCAAATAGCGTTTAATTTCGCATCTGGCTCGTATTGGGCAAGTGAAGATTCTGCACGCAAAGTTTAAATACAAGATATAAGATTAATTCCTTCGATTTTTCATTTGCAACTGTTTACAATTTGAAGAAAGTATTATTCTTACGCATCTGTTGATGCCCAATTTTATCCAATAGTACTAGATGTCCATCTGTGGCTACAGATGAAGTATTTGAACGTAAAGATGCACGAAAAGAGGTAAGCTCTTCCGCATGTTTCTAGTATAACAGAGAAAACAGCGCCAAATGTTGACTGTGCTGCCTGTTTTTGGATTGTTTTCAATAATTGCATGCTGCCGGTGCACACTTACATTCTTAATACTTGAAATAATTCGCTGCTTCGTTGCCTCCATGTCTTTCACATCTTTTTCCATTAAAGAATGAAAAGTACGTAGTGGATTCGGCTTAATGTTTCCTTGCGTATATACTCTATCGTCCAAAGAGTTGAATAAATATTCTAAAGCGCGAGGAAGCATTCCAAATTGCGTTCCAGTCCCTAGGTTATAAAGACAAAGGCATCAGCAATGAAATCACGCGCAGCAGTGACACTTTCGGATGATCTCCACAAAAATGTTTAGTTACCTTGCATGGTATACGTTTTGCCAGAGTTAGTACCACCATAGCTAAAGATTAGACTGTTTTCACCATGTAGAAATGCTTCAACTAAAGGCTTTACCACTTCTTCAAATACAGTGCTTTGCGTCTCCTCAGCTCCGAAAACCTTGGTGAATTTGAATTTTACTTCTCCTCCAAATGGATTGTGCAGTTTAGACTTGCTTCCGACGACCCTCAAGGTTTCTTCGTTTTCCAGAACATAAATCTAGTATTCATGTCAAACGCAATGAAAATGTGACAGTTACCTCTGACATAAAAGTACACGTAAAAGGCTACAACGTACATCGCTGGTTTTGATGGCGGCTTTAGGTCTATAGACAACAGGCCGAAGACGTAAGAAAGTCTTAATACGGTTACTATCCTGCGTAGCAGAAGTTAAAGTGGACAAGCATGAGTCGTCAAACTCAAGCCTTCTCTGAATGGAAGATAAGTCCTTCAATCTTGTGGGATAAAGGAACCCTCGTTCGGGTACATCACCCACTGCATATGATGGCCTCGCATCAAACCCATCATCAAATTCATCATCTTCATATTCTGAGCTACCGCTTTTGTCTTCTTCATCCTCACATTCTCCAGGTTTCCTCCCAACGTTCTCTTTATCGGACTCAGTCCCTTCAGACGTATGACGTGAGGCCATTTTTAACCTCAAACAATTTCGATCGTTAAAACCTGCTTAATCAAACAACTAAATTCAATAAACATACTAGGGTAGCACAAAAGCATCGCATTAATAAAAAGAATTTAATCACATTTAAAAACATAACTTATTAAGGTATAACTGACTACTATTGCTACCTTAATTCGCTAAATTCCAGTTGATCAATCGACGCAAAATGTCCAGCCTGTCACCATACTCGTAAACACTAAAACTTTACCCAAAGCTTTTGATTGATGTTGACTTCGAGCAAAAGTCAATAGAGTCCTCAACGCCAAAAAGTTTGTGCTCCTTCACTGATGTTTCACAATAAAGTAGTTTTATGATGGCTTTTGAAACAGTATATATTTTTGAAATTCAACGAACTCTTGTCACATCAAAGTTTGCTTTTAATTCAGCAATAAAATGCAAAATATTGATTGTTAAACGCCGCACACAAGATGACTTTAGCTGCGACTGACGGTTAAGGTACATTCGTATGCATACGCATGGTGGACCGTTAATCCATAGATTTTACGAGTTTCGCGCTGCACGAACCCGCCTCTTGTCTGACGACTCTCGATGCTTCATTTACTTCTTGAATATTTCAAAACTGTAACAACAGATCGCAGTGCATTCGCGGTGATCTTAATTTACAGCAAACGTTTAAGAACGCGCTATCATCCGTTAAGTATGGTTTAAATCTTAATCACTGCAGTTAACCTCCTGCAGTTACCTCCTGTGTGTAGTTTTCTTAACGTTTCACATGCCTCCAATTTAAACGAAGCTTATTAACGTTGGCTCATCCGCTCATGCATAACGAAAAGGGCATTTGTTTAAGAGGCATTCCAGAATTGTGTTCATGTAATGGGAGAAATTCTTCATAACCCATTTTATAGCTTTTTTCTCAACATGTGAACACAATTTTACTGCGTTTGATAAACCAATTCACTACCACCTGCGTCTACCTTGTGTTGGGTAATTATTACAGTTGCAAAGTTATTCATTTTCCTCCTGGAGTTCGAAAAGCGTAAGGGGTGTTGTACTTCTGCCAGATAAGGCTGCAGTGCAAAAAAAAGAGAAATGCTGTCAAACTGGAATGGCGACAGAGTGTGACAAGAAGGCAATTTTCAACTTTCATTCCGTGTTAAGTCAATTTTGCGCATGCATAGTCTGAGAGCCTATGCCGTGGCAAAAAAGTTGAAAATCGCACGGGATTGCTGCGTGACTTGTTAAAGACGAGGAGAAAGAGTGAGAGGAAGTATTACTGAGAATGGGAAGTGAAATGAGATTTCGTGAGGTGAATCACATCAGGGTTGAATGCGTTTTTTGTCATGTTTTTTATTTCTCACTCATCCCTTAGTTTCCACAATCTCTCTCTTGTGCTCCTTTCTTTCGAGAAATTCCAACTTTCTCCATGAATATCTTCTTCCCCTCTTCCTAAACTCATTCTCTCATCTTAATTCAAACGCGAGAACTCAATTACACTTTCTCAAGGATGGCTTACTTCTTGACAGCCAAGATCCGCCCTCGACGACACTATTACTTCCGCCTATCTTCACCGCTATCAAACAAGAAAGAGCATCATAAATATTAAAGCTTTCTCCCTCGATTTTACTCACCTCCAATCCAGCGCCGACCCTCCTCATGAAAGACATGCAGCCAACCAGATCACCCCAAACTTTGTTCCTGATTCGTCGTAAATTGTCATGCTTGAACCTTCACCAGCATTGACTTACGCTCATCGTCGTCTTGATTTGTATTCTTGGTTAGGTTTTGAATACGTTGCATGTTGCCCTGGCTTTAAACTCCATTCAAATGGTGAGGCACGATCTTATAAATATCAAAATTCTTTTTATATTTCCAAGAACTTATCTTGACGGCTATGAAAAATGTATTTCATTAGTTTAATTGGGTTCACCAAAAATTAAAAATTTGGTAGATTCATGTCATAGTGCAGCATCTCAAGCATTATGGCACAAGGTCGCCCATTTCCATTAAATGGACAACCGCCAAGTTTAATCACGGCAGGTGGATCCACGAGGCAATCGTTTATCTCCAAAGACCTCATACGGAGATCATCGTTCGAAATGGCCGATACAGATGATTTTGAAAAACCGGACGCTGAAATTTTATCAGCTTTAGTTCCAAAGAAAACGAGCTTGATTCGTAACAAAGCAGCTTCTGATCTCGCCCAAGTAGTGGCCGCTGCAAACTTAATGGAGACTGGGAAATGGAGACGAAGACTTTTCAGCTTCCAAATCAAGCGCCACTACTTTGAAAAGGACGGGGACAATGCCGGACAACGGGACTTGTTTCAAGCTCAGACGGAATTGCAGGATATCCGATTCCGCTTCAAGAAATATTTCCTTGTAATCCATATTTTGACGGGTGTGAGTCCCATGCACATTTTAAATTAACTAACTATTATTGTACTTCTTCCCATGAATTCTAGGGGCGACTAAAGATTGTGTGATATAATAGTAAACTTGACAGCTTTTAGGTATTGCAACAATCGCAACTGGAGCATCTTTGTCTTTAGTAGAGCGACAAATGCGTGCTAATTTGCAACTCAACCTCATCGAGCACCCGAAAAAGTTGTACATCGGGACCGGAAGTGGAATGCTCTCGTCGGCTGTAGTTGGGCAAATCCTCATGGTCATTAAAAAATTCAAAACGTTTACCTGGCTCACAGTTAGTGAGTAGCCTGCTCCATTACAAAGTTTTCATAAGCGTCTTTACTTGTTGATGTTCAAGTGACTGTTTCTTGTTTTACTACCGTTAGTACTTGTGCATGATGTGCATCTGCCTCATCACCGTTGGAGCCTGTTGTTTTACGAGCATGAACACATTTAAAAGTGCCCATTTTGCCAGGCAAACGCTCTTTGACTTAATGAACTCCTACACTGGGAGCAACGATACTGCCACCGCGAAAACAGATGCTTTGCATCATGGGGTAAGATCGGGATCCACTTCACATGCAATACTGTAAGAAGGATAATTACGGGAAACATTATCCAGCAAGTATTCATTACCTGTGAATGTATGCGGTTTCATGGATAATTCATCGGTTCTACAATTTGTAAACATTTTTTCCATGTTCAGTTTCTATGCTGCGGCATAGACGATTTCCTCGATTGGGCAAACTTCTCCTTTGGACGAACTTCTTTAAAGACTCCACTTTCCTGCTGCAAGGGCTACCCCTACATAAAGGATAGGTACTGCAGCCAGAATCTACTCCCAGACGCAACATTTGAGGTGGCCGAAAAAGCTATCAATGCGAGGGTAATTAGAAGCCCGAATTTGCTAATTTGGTTTCCCTCTAAAAGTTACCAGTGCAGTTAGATTTCTGATTCATCTCCACCAACCAATTTTAATCTCTCCCTGTAGGGCTGTCTGAAGCTGATGATGCATGACATGAACGTCTGGTGGCTGGGTACTGGCATCTATTCTGGGATTTTGTCAGCCATATTTGCGTTTCACTTCATCTTCAGCTTTTTTCTTATGACAACTCGCCGATTTTAGACCAAGATGGTCTAGAACTTTAGACCATGGTACTACAATGACGTCGCAACTCTGACCTCTTACAGAGATCTTACCGCTTTTTAACTAAACTGGATCTGATCTCGACGTTTTCATGGCTCTAGGTGGAGTAAAGCTTGCCGAGTTTAGTTTTATTCAACCGCAGTTTAAACCTTAGTTCTATCGTTAATGATCTACTAGTATTCGGTTGTACTTTATTGTTCAGCTATAGTACGTACTAGAGGATATTCATTCTCAGATTTAGATTTGTGGTCAAAGCTGAATGGAAGGAGGAAGGCTGTTTCTCTGTGAGTTGTTATCCTGAATAAATATTGCGGGTAGGAGCCATGGTTGGAACTGCTCCCAATAGGACGAAGCGTTAGGAAAGGGCGGTAGCGGAAAATGAGTCAGGATACATAATGCATTTACAGCTCTTTGGTGGTGATGGGGGACTCGGCCGTTCCGCTCGTTACCCGACCTTAAGCAGACTTGTTAAATCCGACAAAGCCGGAGAAAAAGGTCCCCTGGAGTTCTGTTTAACAACATA
>VRMD01001144.1:0-18703 GCA_009872375.1 Sminthurides bifidus
TGACAGTCTCAATGTTTAGTAATTTACACATCTCATCCTTGTAAATTGGTGTGGCAATTGACCTAATAGCTATACGTATGTTTATATGTAACTTAAACCTTCTACGTGCCCCCATGTACCAGTGTTCCTATGCTGGATTGCTATAGCAACCCCGTTGAATGAGCTAAACGTTTTGCAGTTAACGCTCTTACACTGCCTTCTGTACGTATTTACACTCAAATAATGCCTTGACCCTCGTTAATTAGCGCTCTCGCGGTATCGCCTTTTGACCATAACATCAGTCTTGAACATCAATAGCCTTGTTAACGTTTGATTGAAGCCCTAGGAGGGAATCAGATTCGTTCATTGTATTTCATGTAGATCTGCTTCGTGTCACTAGCTAAAGACTATATGATCGTGCTACTTAATCATTTTATGGGAAGGTTGTTGGCATTTCCGAACTGCGAGTAGACAGTAAAAATATGGTTTTAGATTTTCCATGTGGGAGGGTATATTGTGGCGCATTTTTGGAATCGTGATATTGTAAAAAACTACTGGTGCCAGCACACCGGAGTCTTGCGAAAGGACTCGAGAAGCTAGGCGAGTTGGAAGAATTTTTCAAGTCCTTGTGTCATAAGGGAAAAAACGGATACTTCTGTAGCTCTTGCTGAACTACCTGTTGGAATACTATAGAAGTCATTTAGGAATTTACTCTGACGTATTTTTTAAATAATGAGCTGAAGGAATTTCTGAACTGGTCAAAACCTGAGGTTTGGCTACATCTATGGATTTTGTACAATTTTGTCTTCAGCTGCATCATGCAAACATTTCCTAGGTTCAAGCTGAAGATAACAAAAACAGAAATTATGGAATAGAACACTGAATTACAATCAACAAAAATCACTAGAGGGAGTGATGAGACGGAATCAAACAAGGATTAGTGAGAGGTGACAAGGTCACTCTCTGAGGAGAATCAAGGGCCCTTGAATGGGTCACCGGTCCAGTATTCTCAGTTAGTATTATAAAATTAATAAATCCTCTCACATTCTACAAAGTTTTACATGAGATGACATGAGAATAAATTAATCCGATCCTAAAAGGATGACTTGTTCATTTTGTGGGACTTTTTTTAAAGAAAATGCCAAAGACTGGAGAGAAAGCTGACGATGAATAAAAGAAGGAATCCTGATTAGAGGACTGGCTTGATGAGTTGGGCAAAATTCAGCCTTATGAGCTCCAGAAGGGTAGCACAACATAACAATTCAAAACCATATTCTGTAGGCCCACCACAGTGGAAAATCAGTCTTAAAGTTACTCTCATTGTTGCAGTACAATTAGCCCTCCCAAATAAAAAAATCTGCTGTAAAATTACATTGTTAATACATACCCGGGCAGTAAGTAAAAGTTTAGCGCTTGTGTCCCACCACGAACCTGAACGTTTTCGTAACTGGAGCTTGCGTACAAACCTTTCTACTCTGAATTCAGTCATTTATAGTTTCGAGTTTCCTGCGTGACAGAAAACTCCCTGAACACTTGAACTTTGAACTTGGGATTTCCTGGTTTGACTCACAATAATTGACAGTTCTTTTGTATATTTACTCACTACATGAACACACTCGATGAGCATGTTTCCACCTGAGAGAGTTGCTTATATAGTACGTATTTTCAGTTTCCTGGATTCCTTTGAACACAATCTTTCCTATCAGTTTAAGCATATTGCACAAGTCAGCTTGAATCGTACGTAGTCCTATATAAAGTCATAAATTTACTACGCATGCCTAGCCTACTTAAGTTCCTCTTAGTCACTACAGTCTTAACTAGTGGTAGAGCTTGCTAATAAGATATAATTAAAACTTTACAAACTTCAGTACAGCATGTCAGTTTTGAGCTACTGCAACTCTCTTCCTCGGCAGTATCAGCCACTGACCTTGGATATTATTATTGCGTTACTTCGTTCTTTTGTCCCCCAAGACACTTTTGCAACAGTACTTGTTGAGTCGGTGAGAATGGGTAAAACTCGATAAGGCCTACAACCCTTACAGCAGGTATGAGCTTCGTCACTAAAGCTTGAGCACAATACACTCCGATGGGAATCAGTCTCAAAGAAGGAAAAAGAAATTTTTAAAACCTCGGATTCAATTTAGCAAAAAAGGCACAGCACCTCCTTCGTCGCGTGTTTTTGCTAGGATAGTAACAAATGAGTGAAATGAAACTTTTGTCGACAAATCTAGAAACATCGTTAGGCTCTCAATTTACGTTAGCACACGTTAAGAGTAGGAGTGTATCGTTGCTCAGCTAGTCAGTCCGACCCCACCCTGCCTTCTTCTGTTTCAGAAGGTTCTCGATCTCTAGGAGAGGTGCTACTGCAGTGTTCTGAACCGTTTTCCCCGACGTGTTCTTCATTAAGGTGATTTGAACCGACCTCGTCGGATTCGTTGCCTAGTCTTTCGTCTACGAGTATAGGGCTGTTTTCTTGCTTGATACTTGAACCTGGATTCGAGTCCATCTTGTCGCTGTCCATTTCGTTCATATCGCCACCCATGAGTCCATGTCCGTTCCCAGTTCCAGAAATGTCCAAAGGTTTGTCGTCATAGCCATAAGGGCCGGTGGAGTCGTCCCCGGCGCCCTTCATCGGCATACCTTCGTAAGGGGACATGGGAAAGCTTCCTTTCCTATAAGGTCGATTTGTTGTGATGCCAAGTTTCTTGACTTTGTCGTACAGGGTACGAGAAGGAACTCCAAACTTTCGAGCTGCTTGTAAGGCACTCATCCCAGCTCGAACTGCTTCGATGGCTGCCATGATGTCATTGCGAGTGTATTGCTTGTACCGCTTCCACTCTGGTTTCTGAGTTGGAACGTAAGTTGCGATACCTGTAAATCATAATAATAAAGAAAAATTAGTAAAACCAACTTGCTAGTTACCGAGTTCCGGGCCTGTAGACTAATGTTCCTTTTCCAAGAATCCCAGACTGAGGTTAGGATGCCATAATAAGGAGCATGGCAACATTATAAACTTGTAGCTTCCAAGTTAAATTACCTGATTTGTCAACGTCCATTTTATAAGAATGATTGTCATCTTGAACCAGGCTGTCACTGTCTACACTGCGGATTGACTCGTCCATGTACTGGTCTGGAGATCCGACTCGAAATCTGCAAAATGAAATAAATGTGTCATCTTTGCTTCGGAAACGAGGCACATTGTGCAAAAAACATGAACAAAATATGACAGCATTGCTATGGAAACAAGGCAGATTGTGCAACAATTAGCTGAATGAGATGACAGCTTACATTTTCATTATGTTCAGTAGGTCCGTTGGAAACACTACTGCCGGACATGGCATAGTTCATGCTCTTGGGATGACTGTCCATGTTGGCTTGCAAGGACGTGTGTCCGAGCACAGTTCGCAAAATGGGGGTGTCTATTGTTGGCATGCAAATACTTTTTCTTCTTAAGAGGAACAGGTTCAGTTTGTGAAGTCTCGAACACGTTGGCTACAGATCCGTTTCCGTTGTTTCCACTCCCATTCCCATTGTTGTTCGGTCCGTTTCCTCCCGAGCTGCCGTTTCCGGAGCTGTTGCTCTTCGGTGATGGTGAGACGTACTTACTGGAGTTCCACAGGGGGAAAGGCATTGAATTCCGATCAGGCAAATTGCTCGCGTTGTAAGGTCCTTCGTACATGGGTTCCGCACTGGAAACGTACTTTGATGGCAGGCAGTTTGATTTTGAGTAGGAGGTTGAAGGTGCCACACTGGCTGAGGCCGAGCTACTTTCGCGGCCGGGGTGGAAATCCGGCGTCGAGTGAGAGGTCGGAGGCGGGTACATCGGTTGATGAGGTGGTGTAGGAGTCCCCGAAGCACTTTGATTATCTTCAACGAGTCCTTTAACTTTCAGCGTTTCTGCAGCCTTTAACAGAACCCGCAAGCTGATCTTGAGCAACGTTAACTTCACCTTTGTACATGTATTCCAAAATGGCTTTTATTTCTGAGAATCTGATGTCCTTCAGAATAACTATGGGATGCCGGCAGTCATTTTCCATGAACAAGTGCTGGAAATAGGAGGAACAGGCGGCGAGGACCATCTTATGACATTTTATCGACGAGCCGTCACATGCCAGCGTCACATCTGTGAACGCTTCAGTCTGGAACAAGTGTTCGAACACCAGTAACAAATTCGACCGGTGATTGTTCCACCTTAAACAGTACTGCTGTATCGAGCTCCCCATCTCTTCGATTCTGCAAACAAAAAATTTCACACATTAATCACCATGACAATCCAACCGGCTGTTTCCATAACTGCAGTAACAGTTTGCGGAAACATTTTTCCGTCCCTTTGTGCGCAGTGAGTCAACCCCCTATAACATTCAATCTATGGTTCATTTCCTTTTCCGACTTGACTTGCAAATAAGCTGGTGGTGAAGAAACATTCCGCCATCAAATTCTTAAATAAGGGAACTAAAATCCGGAAGACAACTTACAAAAATTTAGTTGACACAATAAATGGTCAAATCACTGTAAATTACGAGTACACCTACAACGACCAGGAATACTTCACTAGCCAAAGAATTTGCCCGTTTGCCGAACAAACACACGGCACAGCTTACACAAAGCACTGATCAGGAGGTCAGTTTTAACTAATCAAGCTCCGAGAGTTGAATTGAGTCAGGACGTGCTAAAATCGTATCCAACGGGTTCGGTGACTGAGTCAACATTAAAGGGGATGGGAAAGCAGTGCAGCGGCTGCATCACGACATGTCCTTAGTGTGAGCCCTTGAAAAAATTAGCTACTGCTGACCGCCGATAGCAAGTCTTGGAAACGAGTCTAAAAATAGTTTCCGCTACGCGAACACGTATTTCGCTCCTAGGATTTTCTTCCAAGACTAAAAAGAATTAAGACTCCAGCTCCAGCACGTATTAGTTTCCATCCAGCGAGCTCCCCATGCCCTTCACCTAGCCTGTGGTGCACATTGGAAAGCTGCAATGTCAAAAACCTTGAAAAGAACCTATTTTGCGGATTATCTCTCTCCCATACCCTTGGCTCAGTCCCTTGGAATTAGTCACCCACACACACGACCCATGCACTGCAATGCAATGCCTCTTAAGAGCTTACTCTCCAGGAATCAGGCTTGAATATTCCGCACTGCAGGTCCACCACAGTAACGCATTCCTTCTCAAAAAGTTTACCTCTGTTAAACAAGAATTGTCCATGAAGTCATATCTGCTGCGCTAAATTTTGTTCCACATTGTGACATTGTCCTTCCTACCTCTTCCCCGTCTCGATAAACATGCACGGGTAAAAATAGAATTAGCCAAGCAGCTTGACAAAGACTGTAACGTACGTACAAACGTCACGCATAAGTGCGTAAATGCAGCCCATGCATTTCATCCACCCCCCTCCCATTCCAGACTGGAGTTGCGTACTAACATTCGTCTACTAAATCTGCCTTAAGTTTTACAGCAAGTATACTTTAATTTGCTATTTGTCCTAAGATTTGAGTGTGTCCCGAGGCGATAAATTTCCTTGTTTCACTAGCAGAGCAAATAATCTTCTACGCTTCTTATCACGACTATCAGGCTGGCAAACCTTGGTAATGTTCAAACTGTGTTTAAAGCCTTGTTGAAGAAATTCATCAACTTTTCCTCCAAGCCATCACGCAACTTACGGACTTAACTGAAATAACTGCCAATCAAATATCCTTACAGACAGATAAGATACGCAGACTCCAAGCAAGATTTTTAAAGGTCACCTCAATGTGACTTTAGAAAATAACTTGAGAAAACTTCAGTTTGCTGAATCTCAATGTGTGCACAAGCTCAAGTTATTGATGATTTTTACCCTGGAAGAGGGACGGGACAAGCCTTGCTTCATCTCCTTGGAATCTTCAATTTCCTTCCCTTCCTTCCACGATCAAGTGAAATGAAATCAATAATGGAATTCAAACCCATCTCTAATTACCTTCCCAGTATTACAGAGCGCACCACAAAAATAAGCCTCCTAATTGAGATTCAACAGAGCTCCAGCGCTGATTGCACATAAAGATACTGTACGATTCCAGTACCTAGGCATTCACACGGCCTGCTTGCGTAATCACGGTATTGGTTTCACGCGACTGCAAATCTGACACCTGACACCTCAACTGCAATCGTAGCAATTTGTGTGCATGGCTTCTCCCGCAGTGCATTATTTTGTCAAGGCTCGTTAACGAAATTTTCCAGAGCATCGGCCATTGGAATGAGGGATTCGTGAGCATTTGCCGGCAAAATCCGCCTGTAAGCTTGTCCTATGGTTGATGATGATGATGAGCGGTGCACACACCTACTTGAGCTTAATTAGCGCGAATAATCTGTGCGAGCAAGCTATGGCTCCGTTGCATCCTTTGGAAATGAGATGAAACCTGTGATTTCTCAACTAATGAGATGATAATTCACCCGAGGCGAATCGCACCATTGTTTTCCAAATGCGATTCTTCCTGTTTCTCAGAAACTACGAGCTCCAGACACAGACCCATCCACTTTTCTCAAACCATGATTTCCCTTCGTGTGCACATATGCATAGTTGATGCACTATTTTTTGTGTCGCTGAAACCGTTAAAAAGCAAGCATGCACAAGGAGAGAACTGCCATTATTCCCTTTTTGTATCATTAAAGCAGTGGGGTAAACCAAGTTCACGTAAGGCACGCATACGCACTTTTCTCCTTGCATGTTTCGCTTCCTTGGTTTCGCTCATTGAAAACTCCTAGTCTCACATTCGAGAATGCGTGTAGTAGTAAAGACTGACTGCGTGTAGTGCAAGGAGTCATACCGACCGGAGAATGGTGGGTCGTGTAAGCTTTTCCACATTGTGCATTGCATTGTCTCCTACCTATTTTCGGCACAAATAAATCTACCTGAGAGGTTTCCAGCCTCACGTACCATTTATTGTACAGCAGGGAAAGAGGGGATGCCGCCTCTCTCTCTCTCTCTCTCTCTCCTTTCGGCATTTTGCCGTTAGTTTCGCCGGATATGCAAGAACCTTGCGCTTTTCTTCTACACAGAGGATTTTATCTTTTCACAACCTCCTTCTTCTCAATGCCCTTTACCTTCCCCACAAGCAGTGGTCTGGTCTGTTTAGCAACTTTGCTCCACCAGCCTTCACCTTACGCTTTTGGCTCTAGGCTTTGCACCGTGTATTACGCCAGGGAAGGGCCCGAAGTTGCAAGTCCGCGTCGTGGAAAGCTATTCATCATCAGTCATTTCATTTCCCCTCGTAAACTTCGTTAAGAAGGAACTAATCATGGCTGGTGGTGGCGGTGGCTACACGTTGTAGGGTGCTGCTGGAGAGTTTTAAAATTTCACGTTCCAAACAGCCGAGGAATATAATAAGGAAGCACTCTCCTTTGTTTATATAGCCTTGAATCGGAGCATGAATGCGATTCCTCCTGTACCATATGCATCACCAGGAGTAGGGCTTGCATCTCGTGACTGCATGCGACGAGATGCGATTCCCCTTTTGTGCGTAAGCAAGATGAGAAACCTGCGAGGAAATATTCCACATCTTTGCACATAGCTCGAACGCTACCCTGAACTTTTCTCCACGCAAGCCGTCGTCGGCCCAAGGAATCGCAGCGTGCATAATAATACTCCACCGCCACTCGACCTTTCGTCCTGAGAGCCGCAAAAGGTTTTCCTTTTCTACCATAGAAATCTTTGCATGCTTTTGAACACGCCAAGTTATTGATTCTCTCTCTCTTTCCAAGGAGCGAGGCTGTACAGTCTGAAGAAACTACTATAGCTGCCATCACTTTGCACACATCTGTGTAACCACGATACGCACAAAATCCACGGACAAGTTCCAAAACAAAATCCTCGTCACGCAGTGAGAGAGATGGAGCCTGAAAGAGATTCGAGGAAATGGCAGAAACACATTAAGGCTCGCCCCCTCTGCACTTCTTGCACAGCATACGCAATCTTGCCATCCTCAAGACACTTACCCTCCAGCAGCTCCCGCATCCGCATCATCATCAACCCTATTGCATTTCCTTTTGCCGTACGCATCTCGAGAGATGTCTACTGTAAGTTTCATCTCTCCCTGTGTGAAAGCCAGAGTTGTTGGGCAGGCTGGCTGAAGCCACCCACCACTCCGCCAACTTATTCCAACCCTTGCAGTAGCCTCTCTCAGAGTTGTATGCCTTTGCCAATGCGAAAATTCTTCAAGCTAAAAGTGTCGCGATGCCACGTCTTGTAGCACAATCTGGACTGCCGTCGCCGTCTCGTACTTCCTCCATTACTTTTTTTCTTGATGGTGTAATTTTTCTCCGCAGTTCCTACCAACATCCTCCACCGATCTCACAGAGAGCATCTCTCACACAGACTCGTACTCCGAGATCATTTGACCGAACTGCATCCCTCCCCTCCTGTACGAAAACATTGCAGAAGCTCCTTTCCGCTACTCGAACGAACCCACTAGTCCTTCTCAGTCACACAGTCATGGCTTTGAATCAACGCATAATCGGATTCCGCAGAAACGCAGACACACGCACTTCTCATACGCAGAAGGCGACCAGATCATGCTTGCTCAATCCAGCCATTTAATTCTCATGCTGGCTACGTATTCGCCTAAAGCTTACCCTTTTATCTCGCGATTGCACTTCTGTATCATAACAACCGTACATGTCTGACGCACTATTAGCTGTCAATCTCCTCAACTCTAGAACTATCTCTTCCAGTCCTTCCCTCTTGACTCTTGCAATCATAGTCATTCAATGCGCTCCTTCCTACATAACATTCTCCTGTATTTATTCCGCCAGCTACCGCATTAACACTAGCAGAGTGGTAAAATGTCATCAAATCTGCGCGTTTCCACAGACTCTAACCTCCATACATGCATGGAGCAACAATGTCAGTTTGAGCAAAACTAACTGGAAGGAGGAGCTCGGCTCTACTTCCTCTCATTTCCAGCAACGATATAAAAAAAGAGGCAGAGAGGTTCCTGTATAATGAGTGTGTACATGGTGCATGCACGCACTTTTTCCTGTCATTTTCACGCAGTCAGCAAAAGCGAAGCGGTAGCGCAAAAACACGCCCTCTCATTCATCTGCGGCTCATCACCTTAGCCTCCCGCCCTGCTAAGCCGAAATGAAGCTTGCACTTAAAGATACGAACGTTTTCGTGACATTCTCTCCGACAGATCAGAGGAAAATTTCCACGTCTCAACCGAAATCCTCTCAGAATTACAAATGTGTGCACAGAACATTGTCTCGAAGCAAGTGCGCAACTTTTTTCGTCGCACTTGCCTAATAAAGGAACCCGTTAATATCTGCATAACCCGTGTTCGTATCCCTGTACGCATTTACGCATGGATACAATACCGTATGTACGTTCGCACATGGTGGTAATTCACAGAATCTGCTGGAGCCTCCAGCTCTGATCTAGAAATCTACACGAGGGGCAGCATACATAGTTGCAGTCTCTGGCCAAAAGGACACGCAAAGCGCACCCTGCCGCCTCGTGTCATGCGCCTTGAGACGTTATCCGCACTGCAAGTAAAACACAGTCGCAATTTCAACCTAGTCATTTCCTCAGCACACCATGGAACCAAAAAGTAAAGGAAAGCAACTGACTGTGAGTGAGAGTCGACTCAAAGAGAGGTATCACTTCCGCAACTATTACGTTCGAAACTATTCAGCCTCACAGCTGCTAATACGTAACGTAACCTTCGCTCATGTTTGCTTTTACTGTACCTTGAACTTGACGTTGACCTTACAGGTCAGTTCGAAAGTTGCCAACTCTCAAGACTGGACCTTGAAAACGATAGTCACGAACTCTAAAGACACAACCATGGAAACAATGTAGCGAACTTTCAAGATTGAACCATGGAAACGATGTAGCCAACTCTCAATATTAAACCATGGAAATGACGTAGCCAACTCTCAAGATTAAACAATGAAACGATGTGACTGCTTTCTTAGCAATCCAGCAGGCTGTCGATATACAGCATCACAATTGCTGAAATATGCGTTTCACAAATTACACTGCAAATAATAACCCTACTTGGCACTGTAAACCTGAGTACCGGTAGAAGAAACGAGGAGACAACCAACAGCAATGACACTCGAAGACACTATACATGCTGTCAACCAAAATCGGCACATTCTCTACAGCTAGTCAAGGAAAAGAAATGGAAAGTACTGTGAGAAGAATAACATACCCGNAAATCGGCACATTCTCTACAGCTAGTCAAGGAAAAGAAATGGAAAGTACTGTGAGAAGAATAACATACCCGTTGATGAACATCGTTGAGAGAGAACCTGGAGGAATTTGTCCCTCAATTTCTACGATTTTCCGTGTGGACACAATCTTGTCGCTGATTAATGTAACGGGACTCGAGCAACTTAGTCAACCATGACTGACGTTAAGGAAATGAGGATTGCGACACGTCCTGGACTCTTTAAGGTCCCTGCAGTTTTTGCACTGTTGGAGCGAACGGAACTGGTGGTGAGGACCAATGACCAATCACACTCCTTCTGGTTTTTGAATCGGAGTACGTTTTTGCAACAGCGCCCAAGACACACGCACTTTTGTTTGTCATACACAAAAGGTGAAAAAGAGCGAATATTTCATGTGAACCGGATCGAGCCAATAACGATTGACTTTCAATAGCACACAGGAGTCGTACTGCAAAGTATGTGTGTAATGCCAGAACCAATAATAACAGTTTTGAAGCGGAATTCAATTACAATCCTGTCTTTGAATTTGCACAAACAAACTCTCAGACTACGAAGCTGTGGTGATCGGAGCGCAGTGTGCGAGACTGCGAGCGTGAGACTGTGACTTTGGAAACGTGTAATGTTCTTTTAGCACAAGCTGGACGAGCTGTACCAGCGTATAGGATTCTTGCAGTCTTGCGTTCTGTTATGACTTGTTCTCTCTCGGATATTTTTCTGCACCCTTTACTTTTTCTAGTACGCACTTTCCTCACACCTTCCGCACGTTCTGCAGACTGAGTACTACAAGTGGAAGTGCGTTTCACACAAGTTAACTGCGCGAAACTCTGTCCTTTCATTTACGCACAAATTTCCCCCGACAAGTCCACATGTACGCGGAGGAGCAACTTATCGCAACTCTGCAACAACCCCTCCAACTCCTCCAGTTTAGCCCCAGTCCCGCAAGATTCCTGCATCAGATCTCTCTCTCCGTATCTAATGTATAAAGTTGCTCTCTCTCTCTCTCTCTCTCCCCGTCTCCCTCCAGTTCCCGACTTGTTCCAGAACTTGGCGTATTCGCGTATTGAGAAAATCCTTTGTGTCGCAGTGCTATGCAGAGCTTTCCTCCTCTGCTGAATGCGTTTCCTCTTGTGGTGATCAACGCATTCCTTGCACTGTAATGCAAGTTTCTGCACCGAAACCCACCACTACTGGTCCGAGTATATACGCACAGTCGCACATACACGCAACGACTCCGCAGCTGTACTCAATGTCTTTTACGTCCGCACAAGGGCTGCTTCAAATCCCGAGCTTTTGAGCAACAGACCATGCGTCGCCCTTACGAAAGAAATTGCGAATTCTTTGAACGAGGCCCCACGCACTAGATCTTTCTCTTGACGCACATTTCTCCCTCACTCTCGCTCTCTCTCTCTTCCATTTCCCTCTCTCCGTTCCTGTTACCCGTTTGCAGTGTATCCAATGCCGGCACTATTACCTTGAATTGGAGCTTTCATTAATGGCGGATTTGGTACCAGGACTCGTTGGGGCGGACTGATAAGGAAATGACAGGCTGGTGCAGGATCGCTCACTCTGTCCGTCTACCTTTCTCAGGTTCAAGGGAAATACTGCGAGCTCTCGCAGTCTTTTCACAACAACAGCCTCCTAAAGTAAGACCGGTCAAAGGAGCAAATCTTCTCTGATTGACTATTCTAGCAGTAGCAGCATGGGACTTGATCATGGTCCTGTGGCTGGGCTTATAGCAAACGTGCTTGTGGTACTGCATGCATCTGCATCCCATCATCAGACCTTGCACACCTAGGCAGGCCTACAGATGCTGCACTTTTCCTTGGCAGTCGCAGGCTGGAACAATGTCTGAAAACAAGGGGGCCGTTCCTTCTACTGCCGGCAAAAGTATGGTAATGGCAACTGATTTCCCAACTCCCAGCCAGCCGGCTCGTCCCCGTTACTCCACTATGCAATGCAGTCAGCTCGTCAGCTCTCTCCAGAGTGGTGCCTTTGCATCAAATTCTGTTTTAGCGAAACAAAGTTACTATCTCCAGGAACACTTGCAGCGTGCACGGGATAATTCCCCTTTGCGGCCTTGTTTATGCGCATCCCTCCTGGACTCCAGGTTTTTTGCCGTGTGTAGCCCGCGAGTGCAAGTCCGCTACATCCCTCTCTTATTGCATGCCGTGGTAATACTGCATACTGGAGTGGAAAGGAACCGGAGGTTCTCCAAGGCGATGCCCACCTCTCATTCTTGTACCTTGGTCGTGCAATCAGCCCCTTTTCGGATACTGGAACGCTGGTGATTGCATTCACTCTCCCTGGGCCCGACTAAAAGCACGGAGAGTTTTGCCCCTAAAAACTCTTACTTGCCAGGGTCCAGTCGCTCGTCTGGAAATTGAACCAGCCGTAGACCAAGACATGCCAGCCTGCTCGAAGGAACCAAAACATCCGCCTTGTACGCACATGCATGCGCGAAGACATATATGTGAAAGACATGTAGAAATTTCTTGTACGCACTAAATCTTCGCGTCAGTCAAAAGCTCTGAAAGCCACCACTCCCTTCTCCAAGAGCATAGTCGGATCTTGAAGATGGAGACGTATAGATTACTTCAAGACTCACGCACCGTACGCACAATACGCAGTTATGCACTACGCATCTCACGCACTCTCAGCCTTGCATTCATATGCGTAGAGAGGGGGATGCATAGTGGAGGAATCGCTCAAGGGAGCGAGATCCCTCGCTGAAAGTGCATGTGAAGGTAAATTTCTCCTTGCACAACACGCTGCCCTCGAATCTCTCCTCGTTAAGCTGTACGAATGCAAACTAACGCAACGCAGTCTTGGTAACACCGTCATGTTTCTCCATTTCTTTTCCCACTACCTCGTATTACACAATACGAGAGTTTTGCGTTTCCTCCAGCCAGCTCGCCACGAAAACATTCGCTTCTTCCTCCGCCTCCTCAAGTTTCACATGGCTTTATAAACACTGGGATATTCGTACCACTCTCTCTCTCGACCTCCCTCCCTCTTCTTTTCCTTTTCTTCTGCAGCTCCCCTCAACTTCTCGGCTTGATTTTGGCTAGTTTGGAAATATCCAACGAGTACATATGCCTTTGCTATTTCCCTTTAAACACTGGGATATTCGTACCACTCTCTCTCTCTCGACCTCCCTCCCTCTTCTTTTCCTTTTCTTCTGCAGCTCCCCTCAACTTCTCGGCTTGATTTTGGCTAGTTTGGAAATATCCAACGGGTACATATGCCTTTGCTATTTCCCTTTTCCTTCCCTGCACCATCTTCCAGTTTCAAAGGAGTTTTTTTTTCACAACTAGCTCCGGCTCAGGGTCAACATGTATGAAAGCTGAGAAGTTTTTCAAAAAATTACATTACATTTGCCATATTTTCAGCATTTCCTCCTCCACCGCCGCCTCTACCACCACTACCCTCGGTACAAATTCCCTTTCGGTTCCCTTCTCTTCCGTTCCGTGTTGTTATTATTATGCATCCACCCTCACCCTCATGCAGAAGATACGAGTGGTGCAGTGCCAGGCCGGAGATGCAGGCATAAAGTGCAACATGCAATGCCGTTGCAGTACCGCAGAAGGGCGAACCCTGTTGTCGTAGCAGCCTTGTTTCAAAACACTGCAAACATAAACCGTGTCCCCTCCGAGACCCTGTTCCCACCCACGCCATTATCTCTGACAAAGGTCTGCTAGAAGATATTTCACGCTGCAACATTTTACGCTCGTAGAAAAATTCCACTTCTGAAACTTCATCCACGTCCTTTCCCACCTTTACGATTTTACAAGGGGCAGTGAGCTAGCTAGCCCAAGGACCATTGGCCACATGAGTCCTCCATCTGTCTCGCTCAATATCCAACCACCCTCATCAAACCTGTGGTAATTGTCATATCTGGACTGTGTTCATGCAATCTCCTCAGTGCTAATACCCGACCCGAGTCGAACCTCAGCCGGCCTCTGTAACTTGCCTTTTCCTTCCGTCTCTGCTCCAGGTACCCTGCACCGAATCCGTCAATCCCTCCAATTATCTCCTCAGCTGAATTGCAATACTGAAACGGAGCACACCTGCACTCTGAGCCATCCCTCCTGTTTAAGTTCCGGGGCCTTGGTATGAGAAAAGTTGGTCTTTTTATGCCGTGGCAGAACTGCACAATTTATGCACAGCTAGAGCATGTTTTTCCCTTCTGAAAGAGCGAGTTTTCGGATACCCCTCACCAATGACTCGTTGACTTACTGGCCTATGCTAAGGGTTTGAAAGCCCATTGATTGAAAACATTCCATGTTTGTTTCATCACCACCCTAGTTCGGTTGCGATTTCGCCTGTCACGACTTTTCACACGGCACCACCACAAGTACCAGCATGAGTTATCCCCGAAATGTGAATCGCGGATGGAAATGCACCAGTAGATTCATTTGAAGATAAAGGACAAGGAAATGAAATTAATGGAAGCGTTCGCACCTATCCATGAATTGGACAAGAGGAGTCACTGAGGAAAGTAATGGGAATTCGCTTACCTTTGTTGCGATCGGAAGGGATACAGCTTGAACAAATCCGATGGAGGGATGAAATTCAGTCCCCGGCTCACTTTGCCACAATACATAAATGATTAATCTGCTTTTCTCAGTCCTTGTTTCACCTAAATCACCATGATCTGCTCCTTCTCTTTGCTCGAAGTTGCAGAAAAGCTATTTGGTCTTCCTTTAAAGCTTCTTCGTGGATGTGGATGCGGTTGACAATTTTGCAAAGCCACTAGCAAACTAGCACAATTCATTGGTTACGGAAATTCCTCTTGTCCTGCTGCCATGGAGTGTGTAAGGTTCCCATGGGCAAAGGCACACACTTAGCTGACTTGTTCACCCAGCCTTGCAATTTTGATGCACAATAACCTACGTAAAGACCGTTGCTGCTCTCTTGTACTTTTTCGTTACTGCAGGTTTGTTTTGGAGGGCTTCCTTTCGTTACATGTGATTGATTTGTGTGAAGGGACAGGAGAGATTGCACTAGATTCACTGGCCGTAGTGTGAGCGTATGTTGCGCTGCCTTTAGGTTCAAAAGAGCGACTGAATGCAGTTTAAAAAACCTGAACGCGAATCACACTTGTAACAATGAATGTTGGCCTAGGGTCTGTTCAGCATTTTCAACTCCTACACTCTCCAGCCCTTAAGTCCTTGGTAATCTGTATTCCTTACCTAGGTTAACCCCTCGGAGATGCACGCCCATTTGCGCCATTCCAAGACACCCCTGAAGCAACCTTTTCGTTTTTTTTCTTCTCTTCCTCTTTTCTCTCTCCAGAATTACACAATTACACAATCCTTAGCCAACAGCATTTCAAGTCTCCCTTTTAACTTGATTTTCGTATGTACGTGTTAAAAAGAAGTTGCGCCGTCTTAGAAGATTCTTCTTCTCAGTGCTTCTTTCATTCTCCAGCAGTCGGCCACAGTTGGCAACCAATCTCCTCCATTATGTTCCAAGGCATAACTCGGATGCGATAGTCAGCCAGGAGCAGCAGCAGACCAGCCCCTCGCGATCTCGCATCAATAAAGTACGAACAAAATTTTTATCACAATCTGTCCCGCAAAACAACACTTTTATCATCTCTCAAACATTATTCATCCTTAACGTGAATCACCGACAGGCTCTTGCCGGAGTCTCTCTCTCTCTCCTCCCCACTAACTACAGCTAACCAAAAGACCATTCTCAAGTCGTCGTCGTCATCGTCGTCCAAGCTGCAGAATAAAGAATCCAATTTAGCTTTTATGCCTGTCTCATTACCTAGTTTTACCACTGGAGTGAGTCCCTTGCATTAATCTTTCTCAGGGTACCCTTTTCTTTATCGCGTCGTCATCTTCATGTGTGACCACCTTCATCCGAAACTTCAAGGCCAAACGAGTAAAAAACGCATCATGCTCGCAGCAACATTTTCTCTCAGCATCAGCATCAGTCTTTCTCCTCGATGTTCGCAGTCACCCGCTACCTGTGCCTACGCAAAACCCGTTTCCTGATTCCCTTCTTCGCCAGCAGGGCCAACTCCGCCCCTTTAACCGCATCCCTTAATGCAGCAGTAGTGGCGTTACTCAACTTGTTCACTTAAGGCTTCTTTTCTTATCCCGTTCCCTGAATCTGTATCCTAGTAACCTTAAGAACTCGCTCCGAGCATCTTTCAGACGAGGAGGCAACCCTTTTCTCGCGTCCATGCAAATAGGCCTTGGACAACTTTCTGCCTCCTTCAAAGAGCAGTTAAAGAAAAGATGCAACAGCACATACAAGCACAACGTGCATTTCCTCATCCTCTTCATCCTCCTCCTCCTTGCACCCCCTCCCTGATTTTTCCTCCGCGTTTTTTGTGCCTTCCTCCACCACAAAGTAGCAGACCGAAGTCAAATCACTCAGTCCGTTACCATAAAGAGTCAACTGAGAAAAATCTTTGTGATCTGAGCCTGTAAGCTTCTTCCAGTCATCCTCCCCTCCGGTTCCCACCCCTCGCACACAAGTCCAAAACTTACCTACCTGTACATAGCAAAAACCTGGCGTATGTTTTCATCTTGCGTGCCACAAACTATAACTAGCTCGTAAAAAGTCATGAAAATCTGGAAAAACTTTTCGACCAACGACTTCCTTCCACAATTCCATAGCAATCACCCAGTTGTTGAAACTGTCTGCGTTTTTTATTTTTAACTTACGCACAATTTTCTCCTGCAACAACGTCCATACCTTATTCCAGATTTACAATCCTGCCATGGAGCAGATGCTTTACCCTTTTTTTATCGCAGTCCTCACACAGTACAGTGCATGTAACTAGCTCTAAAGTAATTTCCATCAGCATTCCTCATCTACCTTGTAATGTTAGCGTCTTTCTTTGTTCGACCAAGGGCCATTTTCTATCGCCTTGCACTCCTTCGTAACAAACCACAATGTCATCATGTTACGCCGATTCCACATGCTTCCCTTCTCACTCCTATTCATCAAAGCATGCTAATTGAGCAATTGAAACCTGCATCATTCTCTTCTTCACATGATAAAATGCATTCCTGGTGTCTTGGACATGTCACCTTCTCACTACCCCACTAGCGATGGTCGTTGTACACATCGGGATTGAAAATAACTCGAGAATCAGTGCCGTTGTTACCGAATGCCACCAGTGTCATGCAATCGGTATCACTTGATCGGATTGAGCTGTGGCTAGCTCGAATAAAAACCATGTAACTGGATCAAGATGCTTGCATCACGTTTCTCAAACCTCTACGTCGTCAATTGGAAACTGCACACGGACAACGTAATCCATCTTGGCATGATCATTCTACGTGTTACCACGACGTTTCCTCCCGCAAGTGCTCGCATTGTTGCCTTTGTTCATTGGCTTTAAAGACTGCTTTCATTTTCATCGGGCAGGAAGTCATGCACTTTTGCGTTCGAGTCTCTGAGTCCAAAAGTGTGCATATTAAGCAATTTTCAAGACCAGCTTGAGACAGTATGAACTCGCTCGGGTCGCAAAACGGCGCCATAGATTTCCAGCGAGAGCGTTATCATTATCAGGCACTACAAATATCTAGTACAAATTATCAGCTTGTTGTGGATCTTCCTTGGCCATTGCTCACTTACTCCATTGAAAGATAACCTTGGTTAATACATGGGGTTTGATTCATACTGCAGCTGCCATTGCTGTTGTTAAGTGCACAAGTTTTGATTGCTCCATAAACGCAAGACTTGCACACATGATCTGTAATCAGGCAGCTCCCTCTCCGCATAGCTGGTCAGAATGAAAGGATCTTGAGAGCAGTAGCAAATTTGACTCTTGGCCAGCACCACCATTGCTTGCACCCACCCACCCACGCTAACGCATTCAAGTTACAAGTTGTGAGTGCGAGTCTTTAAAAATCCGATGGCTTCACTTGGCTTGTCTACGATCTTATGGTTTCCGTCAATTTTACGACCCTTATCGCTGATAAACACATTCATTTTCTCCCTGTCTCGTTCGAAAAATTTCAGGGGGACTAAAATAAACAAAGATATTTTTTTCGCCCAATACTACTACCAATAGCCTCGTACTCGTATGACTCGGCTCAGCCTTCGTGTTCCAGAGACCCGATACCGTATTTGCATTTCATGGACGAGATTTCGTCCGTAGAGGAAACTTTATAGAGCCTTTCGTCCCGGCCTGCCCACTGCATTTCATCGGCAAGCACCTCCAATTTTCCACCTAATCTAATCCAACATGCCAACTTTTGATCAGAAAAAAAGTCTTAATACCTGCCTTACCATTTGCCCCTCCCCGTGTGTCAATCAAATCTTGTCCATGGACTTGGAGCCTGGCAGCTGCAACTGAGCTTTCCATGGCTTTGTGGGAGGAATAAAACGTGGATGCAAACGTCTCCGTCACCTTGGAATATGCGGCTCATCTTCGGAGTAGCAAGACTCCTAATTTCCAGTGCCGTAAACCGTGAGCTATCATAATTCTCGCTTCCCGTGTAGTGTAAACATTAGAAAGATGACGATGAGCTTTGCAGTCTATGCATTAGAC
>VRMD01001145.1:0-18694 GCA_009872375.1 Sminthurides bifidus
ATATCGATATATTTCGATACATATCGTTATATTGTATCGAAAATGTTTTCCTCAAATTAGCTATATCGTATTGAAATGTATATCGAAAAGATTTCACACATATTGTATTGAAACTTATATGGAAATGAAATCCTTTCAATATGACAGCCCTGTTCAAGACATAACGAAAGGTGCTCAATGTGTGACTTCCAATCCTTAGAGAAGATAATAATGTCATCGACGTAAGCTAATACAAACTTATACAGGTATGGCTGCTTGATTAATACATCGCTGAAACGAGGCTCCTGAATTACGCAAACCGAAAGGAACTCTATGAAACAGGTAAAGGTTATCTGGCCCAATAAATGCCGTTTTCTCCATGTCATCAGGGTATATTGCAATCTGGAAGAAGCCTTTGGAACAATCTAACACCGAATATATTGTACCAGCAGCTAAACTTACAAGAACGTCATCGATTCTTGGCATGGGGTAGCGATCTGGAACAGTTACGGCATTTAATTTTCGAAAATCTATAGTCAAACGAAAATCCCACTTTCGCTTTGGAACAATAACAACAGGAGCAGACCGCGGTCCTTCACATGTTTCAATTAACCCGAACCTTTTCAATTCATTGACCAGGTTCAAGAGTATGAGACGTTTGGCAGGAGTCATTGGTCTAAGTGTACAAGAAACGGGAGATGCAGATATTTTGTGCATTTGCCAGGTCTTATATCCAAAACGTCATTAAAACTCTGCAAGACCTCCCGAAGTTTTGGCTCATCGATCATTCTAATGTCGAAATCGGCACCCTGCAGCCCGGTATCAATCCAGTCTACAACAGAATTACTCAAACACTTTCGAAAGCTCTGAACAAAATCCATAATATCCACTTTGAAATACTCTCTATCAAACACATCATCAGTGCAGGTCTCAGCCGCAGAGTTTGGCACTAAGACAGCCGGCAACAAAGGCGTAACAGGAGGAGCAACTTCCTCCATGGATGGCCTATCTAAAACTTCCCGAGCGCTAACTACTTCGTCTCCATCCGTCAGTGTGAATTTAGTGTGAGTTGCACGCGAAGTTGCGGTTTCCTGACAAACAGGTGACTGAGGCCGATCCACTCTGCCTAGATCCCTACTCTGGCTGCTGAATTCCTGTGGTTCCGATGCCTCAGCGGATAGGATCCCATCAACCAACTCTACACTTTGCTCGGAGGGCTCTACATGTTTATCAAAGGGAATGACCACCTGCTCAACCTTCCCCTTTGTCCATCCACCTTCACAAATGCACATCCACAAATGCAAACTGATCCCAGCACTTCTAAGAAAATCTCTACCCAACAAAATATCTCTACTGGAATCCGGAAGTAAATAAAATAACTGTTTCTTGCTGAGACACCTGTAACAAATTGTAAGATTAACGGTTCCGATTGCACACACAACATCTTTCGCCATCCAGATCTCCACATCCAATGCCTGAATCTTGACTCCTGTCTTATTAAATCAATGTATCGACTTCCCAGAAAGCATATGTTACTACCCGAATCAAGAAGAGCTGTACTTTTAAGACCAAGAATACTTACTAGAAGCAAAGGCTCAAGCTCTAACTTACTGCGGTAATTTGCTCGAAAGTTACCTACGTCTGGGTCTACCCTCACTTCCGACTCACACGCAATCAGTTTCCCTGATCCCTAGATTCTGAATCCTGTTTAATTTTAATTCGCTTTGAGTGCCCTGGAGAATCATCATCACTAACGCCAAAGTTTGATTGCTTCCCTCTAAAAGAGCCACGTCGATTCCACGGACGCACCGAATTGCCATTTCCTCTTCCTAAAGGAACTAAATTTGCAGGCTCTTCCTTCTTCTCCTTTTGTTGCTTTTAACCACCATTATCGAAGTTTGCCTGTCTGCCAAAATCCGAATTAGAAACACCTTGCTAGTTTCTGGAACTATCACCTTGGTTTCCTTGAGCTAGGAGGAGTAAAGGTCGCCGAAGGTCCATTTCCCTCGTCTCTATTGTTATCCTTGTTAGAATAAGCATTAGAACGCCAGCGATATCTACCTCTAGTGAGTAGTATAGAAGGCTATTCTACCATTCGCAAAATAGTCACCCGAATTTTCGCAAGAGGGTGGGGGCGGAAAATAATCATTTGTGTTGTATGAAAAGAATGTGAAGAACATAATGGAGTAAAATTGTTGAAAGCAAAGAGCGAAAAACTTGAATGTAAGAAACAATGATGGTGTGGATGAACGATGCGGAGATGCTGTACGCTCCAAGATTTTGTGCTCGCAGAAATGGGATAAATAAAAGCTCCGAGTTGCGTTACCTGGTAGTTGCAAAAATGGATTTTGCCGATCGTGGTACCTACAGGTGCCCTGTGCAAGGAGATTGCACAGAGACATTCAGGACTATCCACGCAGCAACATTTCATGTGCAAGTAGAACATCGAGACCGCTTTAGATTACCTACACATGAAACAACCGAGGAAAGCACGAGTTTAACGTTCAATAGTTACGAGCAAGCTGTGCATGGATATTTTGAGACACATCGAGCCAGTTTGGATCAATTCGACTTTTACGATGCGTTCGTATTATTCGATTCATGTTGGTACGATTTAATCAAGTTTTTGACGGAGCAATTGCTTTTTAAAAGATTTCTCAAAGTGCAGATTACTATAGAGTGCCGAATGAAAAAAGTGGCGCAAGATATTTTCAATGAACCTGTGTACATTAACTCCTTCTGTGAAGTTATATCTCATCCAGATTTTGTGGAAGCCACAGTAATGGCATGTAGAAACAAGATTTGCAGTGCGATTGAAAATTATTCGGCCTTAGGATCGGACTGGACACTGAACCGAATTTTATCTTTGTCACTAAATCTTGCAACATACCGCCCTCTGGAAGGTGGAACGTTTATAAACTTGCCTCCAGCGATAAAACGAAAAAATGCTTGTGTCAATATACGTGGATGTACTGAAAATTACTGTTTCGTATTCTCAATTTTGAGTGCACTGTACAGAGTTCAAGGGCCAGAGGCACATCAAGTGTCTACATACTTGGCTCACTTGCATGAAATGGATTTGTCTGGAATTTCTATGCCATTGAGATTTACAGACTTGAACAAGTTCTGTGACCAAAATAATGTGCACGTTTCTATCGTAGGGATTGACGATTTGACTGATAAAATCTACCCCATTGCACACTCAAACAATGAGTATAAAGAAGATGAGAAACGGAATGTCACAGTTCTGTATGTGCAAAAAGGTGGATTGAGCCACTTTTGCCATGTTCATTCCCTATCAAGACTGCTTGGCCATCAGGGACATCGAAAAAAATTCTATTGTGCCCGTTGTATGAACAAATTCTCGGATAATGCCGCAAGAATCAGACATTCAATCATGTGTGCTTTGGGACCTATACAAAGAATAGTTTTAACAAAAAGAAGCTACGGATTCATGGAACATCGGGCACTTGTCAGATCACCAATTTTTGGTGCTGCAGATACCGAAAGCTATTTGAAACCAGTGCCGATGAAAGTGAGAGATGAGAGATATAGCTACACAGATAAAGTTAACACACACTTTTGTAGTGCCTATTCGTTTACATTCGTAGATTCAGAAAACAATGTTCTAGTACATAAGGTTGTGCAAAATCGCAATGCTGGTCGAATGTTTCTACAAGATGTGCTGGTAACAGCAAGCGAGCTAAAGGAGAGAATGAGGGTGATGAGAGCTCGATATATTGCCCCGTTAGCTGAGGAAGAACAGCTTGGATTCAATATGACTACCAAGTGCGAAATTTGTAACTTATCGTTTTTAGATTCACGCGATAAGCACAGGGATCACGATCACTTCTGTCGATTATATGATCCTGAAAAGCGGCCAGGTTTAAGAATGGTTCTCTGCAGTCGATGCAACAAAGCGATTGGACAAAGAAAAATCAAATTCAATGTATACATGCAGAATTTAGCCTATGACATCAGACTAATACTTGAGGGAATAACTCCAGAAATGACTATAGTTTTTATCGGCAAATCGATGTCACAGATAATTGGATTTGAAATTTGTGATTTTGTTTGCATCGTTAACGCAACATCAATATTGCAATCCTCTTTAGACGCTGCAGGAAAATTACTTAAAGAGGAGGGAAACATTAAAAGAAACTTTAAACCATTTTACCAAGTCTTCAACGAAAGAAGGGAATTCGTCCCGTTATTATTGGATAAATTACCGTTTCCGTATACTTTTATCAAGGATTTTTCGGTTTATAACTACACTGGAGTACCGCCGAAAGAAGATTTTTATTCAGCATTGAAAGGAGAGCACATTACAGACGACGAATATGAGAGAGTCAAAAATATTTATGGTTGCTTTGGTTTACATACCCTAGGCGATCTGAATCAGCTATATGTTCAATGTGATACATTACTATTAGTTTGTATTGTATCTCGATACAGTGAAATAATTTACGAGAAAATCAAACTTGATTTAACATCTTATTGGAGCTTGCCTAGTATGTCTTTGTCTGCAGCTGTAAGATCAAAGTATGTTCAGTTAGACATGGTTCAAAATATAGACATGTGAATCACATTTCTAATAATATAAAAGGTGGGTTTAGCTTTGTTGGGAAGAGGTTAGCATATGCTAACAACCCGAGTTTGCAAGGATTCGACCCAAAAAAACCACAAAGCTATATAATTATGTTAGATGTGTGCGGTATGTACCAAAGCATATTAGCTCAACAGTTGGGAATGAATTCTTATGGGTTCATGTCTGAAAGAGAAGCCGAAATGGCAATTAAAAATTTGACAACCCTCAAATTTGATTCCTATGATTACATATTTCTTTGTGACATCGATTATCCCACCAAGTTGTGGAACGTACACGCGCACAAACAGTGGCCTGTAATAATTAACTCTGAGATAATAGAGAAAGGTCAAATGTCGGAAATACAGAATGAAATGATGAACAGACACGACAGCTTGAAGAATTGTACTATTAATCGAAAACTTGTGGCGTCGTTCCTTCCCAAAAGAAATTTTGCTGTGTTAGGCTCTTGCTAGCAGTATTACGTGTCAAAAGGAATGGAGGTTGTTAAAGTTCACAAGGTGTTAAGATTTAGTACATCTGCCTGGGCTTCTAACTACATAGAAGATCTTCGTGAAATGCGAATGAACTCGGGGACAAAACTAGTTGCCAATGCCAGCAAACTCTTGGGTAAAATATTTTAAATTTGCCAGTACTTATTGCTTCTAGTATTTTAAACAATAGTGTGTTGGTTTTTTTTCCATAGGAAATAGTCTTTACGGGAAAATGGCCATGTCCGTCAGTAAATTCCAGAGAATTGCCATTGTGAGAAACGTTCGAGAAGCAATCAAAAATACATCATCTCCCCTATTCTCTGGGTTTTTTATCGTTAATCAAGATTTAGCATTAGTATCGATGAAGCAAGGAGTACTACGCCCGCAACTTGTAAATACTAATGGTTTCTTAGTGACAGAAAAAGCCAGATTGTTGGTCACACAGTTTTTGCATGAGACTATCTTCCCGAAATTTCCTAATACTCATGTCATTGCTGGGGATACAGGTATTTACAAAATGTATGAAAAAGCAAAAGGAAGTTGATGTTTGACTTGAACTGAAAATTTGACGCTTCCAGATTCCGTATAATGCAGATTTATACTGATGAGAATGTTTATGATTGGATTGAGACTCGGGCAGACATATTTAACCGGAATGGAGACAAGACATATGGGAAATGGAATATTGAACATGATGGCAAGCCAATTAAGGCAGCAGTCGCACATCGAGCGAAGTGCTATGCGTTAAAGTGAGTACATGCTCATGTTAGTGTGCGAATGAAAAAACATGATCTTTGCTTATGTCATTTCCATCTAGGTTTGGGGACGGTTCTGAGACAAAGCGCTTGAAAGGATGCAGTAAAGTTACAGTGAAAAACGATATAGTTTTTAATGATTACGTTACTTCGCTACTTCGTGGATCCGTTCAGCGTCACTTGCAGCGTTCCATTAGAACGATGAACTACCGTCCATCAGAGGTGATCTGTAATAAACGCTCTTTGATGCCGTGGGATACAAAAAGGTTTTACCTTTCCGCTATACTATCAGTACCTTTTTCGATACCACAAATTGAAGAACCTGTGTATCCCATCGAGGT
The DNA here is from genome assembly GCA_009872375.1 of Sminthurides bifidus. Taxonomy (NCBI): domain Eukaryota; kingdom Metazoa; phylum Arthropoda; class Collembola; order Symphypleona; family Sminthurididae; genus Sminthurides; species Sminthurides bifidus. The sequence goes on from VRMD01001145.1 coordinate 6,155, forward strand.
TGAAGATGTCGGAGATGGAGTACCCACATTTTGATTTCCGAATTAAAACCCCGTGTCGAATAATTGTGTCTGGCGCATCAGGAGTAGTAAGTGAAATTTCTTCTATTTAATTTCAGCACCTTATGAAGGTGATTCATTAACAAAACTTATTTCTATTGCAGGGAAAATCGACTCTTGTTCAAAAAATTATTTACGACCGTGATCTTTTGTTTGATAGACAGTTTGACAAAGTTTATTGGGTGTACCGAAGTTGGAGTCCAGATTTAGTGGAACTTTCTGCTAAAGTTAACAACTTGGTGCTGCTAAGCGAACCAGATTTCGATTTTAACAGAGATGTCGAGGATCCACCTCATGTTTTAATTATTTTTGATGACTATCATAGTCAACTTGGTGACAAAAATTTTGAGGACTTGTTCACGTTTGGGTCTAGCAAGCGAAATTAATTGATTGTCGCCATGTTCCATAATCCGTTTATTAAGAATCGGACGCTCTCCATCAACAGCACACATTTTGTGATAATGGCAACCAAGAGAGATCTTCTGTCAGTGAGGACTTTCCTCTCCCAACTCTATCCTTCCCACGCGGGATGGGCCATGAAGGTGTTTAAAGAGGCAACAAGGAACAATTTTTCATATCTTTTCATCTCCTGCTCCATGCTAGATGACTCCGATTTCAAACTCCGGAGCAGCATTTGGCCTCAAGATGCCGTCTTATACAGAGATCCATTTTGAGGATGGAACGTTATGAGATTCACGAAGATCGAATAATTATTGGTGTTGACCTGGCACTATCAGTACATAGAGTAACCGCAGCGTTTGTTCCCAAGTATCAGCCATTCAAAACTACTTACGTAGATTTGTCACGCAGAACTGGAATTTTCACTATCGCGCAAGGTCATAAAGGAAATTTTAATCACGCTAAAGCTAAAATTCGTAAGTGGGCAAATACTTGCGTTTTATTTTGCACTTCGCAATCACAAAGGCAAGACATTTTTGAGTGGGCCGGTATTAAGTGTAAAGTGCTGCCACGAGTTATCATTACAAAGTTTAAAATGGGACTAAATAGTACATATGGAATTTGTTGCGCTATCCGTTATCTGCTAATTTTGATTCAGAATGGCGATGAGCAGCAATATAATGAGTTACTGTGCGCATGTTAAAGTGTGATAGGATAATTATTTATCAAATAATGCCAGGATCTGAATTTGATTTTCAAGGATTCACGTTTGTGGGTTTTTATCATACGGGACAGATCACAGAAGTTGTTGTGGTGAATGCTTTGAATAGTTTTTTGCACATGCGAAATTTAATTGTTCCTTTCTTGTGCACAAGTAATGAAAGATATGTCATTGTGATTGACACCTCTGGATGGGATGTTGAAATACACGAGAAGTTTAAGCTTCCGCTATCCTGGGTCCTAACACCAATCAGTAGTGAAAAGCATGTGTGTGAAACCGAAGTGTACCATAACTCAGATTTGTTAGATCTTTTCCAAATAAGCTACACCGATGATTTCTATGTTTGTTTTCTATATTCTCTACTGGACAGTAGATTCAGTCACCACGACGTGTGCCGACAGTGCAAAATTTGTCATAAACCGAAGTGTGCTATACAAATGCTCGGGAAATATTTACTTGTTCATGTTGCTGTTCAAATGAAACTTCCTACAACTTCCAATGAATTAATTCAACAACTCTGGAAAATACGACAGTCGCTTAATGCAAGGCATCTGGAGATTTACGAGTGAAGAAACATTTGGTAAAGCAAATAAATACGACAATATACGGCTGAATCAACCTTATTGACTCATGCCTTACAAATTGTGCTTTATCGTTCCAATTGAGAACCACGATTGTTGGGAATGTTTAATTCTGGACCCATTTAATGATCGCTACTGGCATTTTTGTGCACCACATCTTGTGGAAGACTTGAAATCGTTTGTGAAACTGTATCGAGTTGCCGTGTTAGTCTCCAGAACAGGAGGATTGCTTCAAGCAGCAAAGGCGCTTCGTCTCAAAAGAAGTGAGTGTGTAGTATTAATAAACACTGGAGTTTTGCTTCCTGATTGGTTTAAGCAGTGCATTATTGCTCTTAAATTTGAGGAGTGTAGGACGTGCACGTTTTGTCGAGATAGCGCATTGTGTATTCGCCATACTTGCAACGTTTTACGGGTGAATACCTTCGGGCTGCTAGTGTTCAAAGATCAGCTCAAGATGGGAGACGAAGAATTCGGAAGCAACCTGAATTACTTGGATGTATTGACCAAGCTCCGTGAATCAAATAGAAAAACACCAACTGAATCGAACTGCGAACAAGAATCATGGGAGGAGGTTACTTTTCTTGCTGATCGTACATTGGAGGAAAGGTCTCCTTCTCCGTTTCAATTCAGCTGTGAGGAAGATGCGGGAATAATAGACCAGCCTTGGATTCCTGACTGACGTGTTCATCTTTATCTTGCACTAAAAAACGCAAATTGCTTTGTGACTCTTTGAATTGCCTTAATTTGATTCTCTCGGAATTAAAGCGTACACTTAAGCAGAATGACGAGAAGCAAAAGTGATTTACCTTTACAAAAATTTCGATTAGCGCCAGAGAACGTCTGGAAAATTTGCATGACGCAATTGCTGCGCATATTGCTCCCGACCCCATCGTGGCTAATAACGCTTCAGAAATGATCGTTCCACCACCACCACCACCTCCTCCTCCTCCTACTGTAATTTCACCCAATTCCGCAACAGGTGCAGAGCCTGAACAACCCCGAGCGGAGGTGATACAACCGCCCATTGATAATGAAGTCGTGCCAAAGCAGCAATTACCACCTGCCATTACTGAGAAGCCTTCATATGAGGACATGGTAAATTCCATCCGACAAGTTAATGCTAAAGTCAAGAGGCAACGCAAGCCGAAAGAAACTGATCAGAGCCCATCATCTGCGCAAATCGCTGCTGGAATTGAACAAATCAAGGAGATTGAAGCAAGGCAACAACAACCAAAGCAAAAAGGCTGCTTTGGAACACCGGCCCCGGCGCCCCCAGGGGAGGGGGATGCGGCATCGCCGCCGCTCAGCGAAGCTGAGAGAACGGAGCTTGGGCAGTTGCGTGCAACTGCTCCGCTCCCGCCAGCCATCGCGCAGCCTCCGGCTGCCTTGAATGGCACCAGTGAATCATCATCATCATCATCGACAGAGTTTTTGAATCCAAGAAAAAGAAAACTGGAAGAAGCAGATGAATCTGGATTTGTGGAAAAGAGAGCCAAAGCGAATCCTATCGTGCAGACCTCAGCTGCAACGGATGAATCCAGTGAATCATCGGTAGCTCAGGCATTTACGAATCCAAGGAAACGTAAATTGGAACGAGTTGACGAATCAGGATTTAGTGCTAAGAAACCTAAAGGTCCAGAACATGAACACAATCCTGTAATGCGAGAACTCGTAGCAGCGAGTCGTGAAGAGCAGAATGTTATGCTACCGACTAATTGGAAGCGAACTTCGAGACCCCCAAAAAGATTAATTGAAAATATGTAATTGGGTGTTTCTTTGATTAAACAGAGCATTTATTGAATTAATCTTGTACAATTTCATCAACTTCACGCATTTCACATTGGTACAATTTATCTATGGTAAAGACCGCGCTTGTCTCTAGATAGGCAAAAACAGATGTAGGAGCAGCCAAACTACTTGCAAACGTAAAATCTAGACGGCAAGTGCCAAACAGTGGCTGTATAGCCCCTGACGTTTTCATACTTCTCAAATCCAAAATAAACAAGGAATATTTGCCTGATTGGTAACACTTGAATGGTATTCCAAAAAGGTAATAAGAATTTGGCTCACTGACACCAAGCATTGAAAGCATGTAAGCTTTGGAAACAATCTTCTTTGAAAAATCAACATAGATTGGGGGACAAGTAAACATTCCGTTGTTACAGGATATACTGGATTTTAAATTATTGTGATCGAATTGATATGGATCGCTACTCATATTTCCATAGGCGGCAGCATTAGAACAGAAAAAAATCAGCGCGCGCTCACACAGTCGCCCCTCAATCAAGCTTTCGGTGCTAAAAGTTTGCACGCCTTGTGGAATTACAATGCTTCTTACATTGACACGTTTCATCGGAATTTTAGCCATTCCCTGATTCATCAGCATCTGATGATTGCGTAAACTGATACCAGGCAATACTTGATGTCGTTTAATCCACAACGTTGCCTCTAAGATAACTACTTTTAAATTTTTTTCCGTTTCCGAGCCGACAAGCACAAAGTTGTCTGACGTCCTGGCAAATTTGATCTTGCACGTGATTCCAGGTGGTAATAGCGCCTGTAGTGCAAAAAGATCGTGATGAATTCTTCCACATAGTTCGACTCCATCTTGCTTATTTGCAAGCGCTTTTCTTGCGCTAAAACTTGAATTTGCATCAGCAAACGTTCCTGGATTTTCGTCACGATGAAATCCTGCCATGTGTCCCCAAGTGACTGCCCAATCAAGGTTGTATCCAAGCAAATTTTCAATATACGATCGGTACATGTAATTCACCGATTCTCCAATAGTTTGATCATTCAGACTAACACTATAAGACTCAAACATTGACGACAAAGCATTATTTGCGAAAGCGACATTTATAGGAGTCTTTGCCGCGGGCGTGGTTGAAGTAGTAGTAGTGGGGGTCGTTGTGGCCTCTGCTGCTGTGACAGCAGAAGTAGCAGGTTTTATCTCCTCAACTTTAGCGCGAACATAGATAAAGGTTTCTGAAATTCAAAAATAAAAAAAATTTCAATCCCGATGCTGTTAAACCAACGATAATCTTCTCGAATTTCCGTTTCTTACCAGACAAGTCGAGGTAGGAATTTTCTGTGCTAGACAATTGAAAATCTATGCCTGCACTTTGATTACGAAGGTCGCTTCTAGTTGATATTTCTTCATACGACGTTTGCACGTAAGACGGATCAACTTTAAACGGTGGAAAAAGATCAACGGCGCTTCGATAGACAAGAGACATTATCAAATTTATTCAAACAACGTTCCTTTACAAATCTTATTGCTGCTGTTTCTGCTCTTTTTTCTCCCTACTTTTTTGGTCACTGTTGTGGAACGTTTAACAGCTTGGGAACTGATTGCCTTCTTCCTTTTCCTAGTCTTTTTTTTCTTCGACGTTGGCTTGCGCTTTACTTTCCCCCCAATTTTTTGAGCGCTATTCGCCAAAAGATGATTTTTCGCACCCATGCGTTTTCTAGTTCTTAGACTTCCCCCGTTTTGTTTTGCAACAAGGTCTCGAAAACTTTGTTGGCTACGATCTTTTACGACGTCCTTTAACTTGCCTCCACTCAACAGGTCACCAGCTGCTCGAATGAGAAAAGTTCTTCCGTGAGGGGCTAATACCTTTGATGCCGATTTCAGATGTGGAATAGCAAATTTTCTAATGCTGGAATAGTAATTATTGAGCCGACCCCCGCCTTGCATACGTCTTGGTGCCTGCAAAAAAAACAATGACAATTGGATCATCAATTCGTACAATATGTACTTGTATCTGTCAGCGTGAATAGAATATTACCCGAAATTGTCCAATATTATACAGACCACCTGATGTTTCGAATTCATAGTCGTCGTCCATTTTCACAAACGTTTTTTAATGCTGAGAACGAGAGTGGAAATCCCATTGGGCAGAGGAAACGGTTCACCAGATTCATTCAGCACTTTAATATGTATTGTTTGAACAACCGCACTCGACAGTTTGACATAATAGACTGGGAAAAAAATCACTCGCTCTGCGTTACTTGTGTCAAAGCCTGTAGTCACTCGTGACTTTGGAACGAAAGGAATACAGCGAAGCAAAGGCGCATACTTGTTTCCAACAACAACATTATCACTGATATTGGAGTAAATATACATATAGTTATGCCCCGCATTCCAGTCAACTGGATTAGGGGAATAACAAGCTTCTGTCGAAAACGTTTTGCCAGAATTAAAACCTAAGATCCGTGTTACTCGGTCCGAGAACCAGAACTTGAACGGGGCGTTACCTGTGGTGCTAATTGACGCAGACACGTAATCACCATTGTATCCAAACAAGATACTGATCTCACCATCTAAATAATATGTTTTTAGTTGGGTCTTCCCAGCCTCAGTTAGTTCTAATTTCACTTCCCGATCTCTGTTTTCTCCCTTGTCGACATAAACTGGAAAACTCAATGCCATGGTAGGATATGTAAATTCACTGATTCCCACCATTGCTTCATCCTCGTCAAATTGCAATGCTGACGGCAATTGACATTTAAAATTATTGGTAGTTGACTCAGGATATAAGTCATTGCTTCCATTGGAAGACAAAAAGATATATTGTTCTTCCATTTTAGAATCACTTCGTTTCGGCTACTACTACTTCACAACCACTAGACCGTCTACTACATTTCATATTACAACACTGGCAAGTAATTCTAGAGTTTATATTAGGCAAAGGTTTACAGCAAATGCAAAGGCGCAAAATGGAACGAAAGAATTCCATTGTTCGTGTTACGGATACAATTTTACAAGTTCAGCCGTATAAAAACTCCCAAGAATGGGTTGCTGCTGTGGATACAAATCCTGGAGCCACCAAACATGTAAGCCCTCAATCACCTTATGCAATCTGATTTTGAAAATCTCATCGGTATATTTGGATTGGCTTTTCTTCTGGAGCATATTTCGAAAGTTTGCGATGCGAACGTTATCACCGACAGCAAAACGTTTACGTTGGATGCCTTCGCTTGGACTATTAGGATCATACAATTTATGCTGAACAATCGTCTGTATCAGTTTGCTGCTGATAACTTCAGCCGGTGTGTACCCGGTAGTACGCACCTGTAATTAACAGTCATCAATGATAATGGTTTGTCATGGCAATATGATTCGTCGCTGTTGCTGCTGTTACCTTGGAGTTATTTAGGGTTTCAACAATGTTGTCTATTTTGTCAATCCAACGAAATCTTCCGTTTTTCTCGGCGAGTCGATGCAATGTCTCTTGCAAATCCCTTATCTTTCTCTCTGCTTGTGACGCTTTTATCTCCTGCTGAAACGTGTGATGGTGGCGTATAAAGTAAGAGGTCATTAGCTCCTTGAACGTCTTGTTGCAGAATTCCCTACCCTGAAGAAGGAATTACAATAATGTAATTTAAGGAAATGAGTTAGTCGTGGAAAATACTCAGCTTTATCTGCATTAACCTGATCCGTGTGCAGAAGACGTGGTGGTTTCCCAGCCTTCTGTAATATTTCACGAAATTTTTCGGCCGTCTCAGTCCCAGTCTTAGTAATCATCTTACTCGTCATTACCAAACGAGAAAACGAATCCACAACAACCAGACAGTAAGCGTTGCCATCATTAGTTGTCCTGTATTGCGTCAAACTTAATAAGTCCGCCACCCAAAGGTCGTTGACACCATAGCTAATAACTTTTCTTCTAGCAAACTTCCGCCTTCGAGGAAAATACTTGGTGTACACAGGTTCTGCAGTCAGAGATTCTTTTATTGACGCATCCGAGTCGTGCACAAATTGCTTAAAACTATTTATGCCTCTAAAACTTCCCAACTCATTAGAGTCTACGTATTTTTTCCTCAGATTTTCCATTTCTTGTTCACTTCACAATGGACAACTTTGATTTGGACCGGTGCTTACAAGTCCTGAAGAATTGTACTAAGTCCAAAGGCCAACACTTTGTTTGTGCGATAGATCAGTTGGAAACAATTTTTTCTGAAATCACCCCGAAGTCATACCCTTTGGTGGTCGTTCTAAACACTGAAGAGTCCTGGAAGCTTGGTGCTCATTGGCTTGTGGTTTTTGTGCGAAACTCTTGCAGTTCTATGTACTACTTTGATTCGTATGGAATCAATTACGACGCTCGAAAACCGTATCTCGCAGAATTTCTGCATTCGTTAAATAGGCCTGTGAAACAGATGACAGATAGTACGCAACGACTCTATATCTCAGTTTGTGGACATTTATGTGCATTTTATTTATCTACTATGCGTATATGGACGAAACGTTTCGCGTAATAAGTGTTAAGATGAAGAGGCATCCTCGTCAAACGGAAGTCCGAGCCTTAAAATTAGTGCAATCGTTGAGTAAGCGTAAATGCTTTGAACCCTACGCTCCAGTTACAATTCAGCAATGTATAAAGTTTACCTAAAATGCTGTTAAAGAATAAATCTTGATTGAGCGGAAGTATAAGTTTGACTTTATTCCAATTTTGCACGAAAATTTGGCACTTACGTTGATAATCCTATAGACTAGACCTCAATTAAAGCTCATTAGTAGTCTTTATCAAGTAAGTGTGAAAAACGAGATCACAGCTCTATCTCATTTTCGTACCCCTCCTCTTCTTCTTCCCGTAGTGGAGATAATCGATTACGACCACAACTAACAAGAATCTCACGCAGCTCAATGTCACGCTGTCTATCAGATTCTTCGTCCTCAGCTTGTAGAACGGAGCTCATGGTGACAGTATCCCGGTAGGGCATCAGGTTGTAGGGATTAGCCAGACGCACAGACCTGGTCCTGCGCTTATGCAGTATGCACCATATGGTAGTTCCAATGCCCAGAAAGAGGGAAGCCAGAGACACACCTGTCAAAAATATAATAAAGAGGAGTCAGGCCCACTAAATCATACTCACAAACATTTCCTCATGATCACACGAAACATAAAGAAAGAAGATAAATATTTGACCTACCTAATGTGGCGTATAAGACGAGGTGAGATGCCGATTCCACAGGATGACCAACGGCAGTCTTTGCTGCAGAAGCAGATTCATTTAGCTTTCTTTCCATTAGCAAGCATCCGTCCTCATCCATGTAAACCTTCTGTATAAGGAAGTTCCTTGGCAGCGGTTCGTTTGGCTTTAAACAGACAGAAGGGTAATCCGAGAATTTGGCCAGGGCCAGATGAAATTCACATCCACTTGTGACGCACTCATCACATGTAGCTCGTTTATCACAATGGACGACTAAAAAAATTCGCAAATCGGAAATAGGTACAAGAAAGAACCGAGATCACCCTTAGAGGAATTCAAAAACATTTTTGAACTTACTTTCATCTTCTGGATGAGTTGCGGCACATTGCTGAATCGTACGGATGTATTCCCTCACAAGGTAGCCGTGTGGTACAGGTTCACCTTTTACAATGCAAATGGTAGCTCTAAGACTGAAAGATGGGATGGCCTCATGGAATTCACAGTCCATGTTCAAACATGTGGCACAGTCCGCTTCCCGTGGGCAGCTATCTACAATTTAATTTCAGATTAGACTCCTCTTTCAAACAGCTTACCAACAACCAAAACACACACAACTTTCCAACCATATCAAACCAAAATCACCTTTCACACAGCTTACAGTTCGTACTTCAGAGAGGTAGAATTGAATTCATTAGTCACTTACCGGATTCGAACAGATCATTTATACCAATTTTCTTGCAATGGTGTATAGGATCGAGTCCTCAGTACCGACGGGTACACAAAGTGCAATAAGCACAATCATAATAGAAACACGAAAGTCCATTTTGTCACCGTATTTATTTTACCTGATCCCAATTACCCAGAAATGAATTGATTAAATCCCAAATTGTATAACTCGAACAGAACTGATTGAATTTAAAACACAACTGCTTCAAATACGTGGAAAGATTGATCTGATTCAGTCCCACCATTGAACTGATTAAAACCGAGGTTGAGATTCAGCCAAGTCGTTTTCCTGACGTTGTCTCTCTTCCTGATGGTTTCGTATTTCTTTTTATAATACTCCGTAGATTCTGCCAAGGCGTCACTGCTACCACCCAATTGACTGTAGATCAATGCCATGGTTTTCATAACCAAGCAAGCATGATCACAGTCGAAAGACAGTTGCATGCCTGTAAAGAGTATCGTCTTGTAGATCGTAAATTACGCCAAGTATGAAGCACAAAGAGATTTTTATCTAATTTGATATCACGTTACCTTGGTTGGAACCAGTAGCTTTGGAAATGCTCACATACGGACGCTTGGTCTTGGGATAATATGTCACTGAGACTGTTATGTCACTGTTCATCTGTTGGAGATTCAATATTAACATTAACAACTACAACACTGCGAAATAATATCGCTGAACTGAAATTCTAGTCACCTTATCGAAAAGCTTCCGGAGATCTTCATTCAAATCGTTCACCCATTGCTCTTCGGACTGGACAACCAGCTTTCGCTTTTGTCCCACAGCAGTTTTACGGAAAACCACTCCGTTTCTAACGTACTCGTAAGAGTCGGACATTTTTAAGCTTCAAAGTTTACTCTTCTGACGAAAAGAAATAAATGTCTCTTCCTTTCAGAATTGCAGGCGCTTTTATACTCGAGATTCACACAGGCCATTAGAAGCAATTGTCTGCCTTCCACTACACTTTTCAAACCACTCCATCATTAGTTCGCACTTTTACGAAAACGTAATTGGATAAAATTATTTTAAATTTGAGAAACCAAAAAAATCCATACATTGCGTGATTTTCCGTTAATGATCTCTCTCTCTCTCACTCTCTGGATGTCTGTCTCCCTCTGTCTCTCTCTCTCTCTCCCACGCTGTCTGGATGTCTGCCTGTCTGCCTCTCTCTCTCTCTCTCTCTCTCTCCCGCGCTTCCCATTCATTTCTTTCCATCCATTCAGCACGTGTGTTCTTAAAGCACGCCGACTCAGCATTTGTGTGCGTATTGAGTCTAAGACTGAAATGAACATGTCTCCGTTATCGCCTTTGCTGCTTCTCATATTCGCTTTTGCTGGGTCCATGGGTAAGTTCTTCATCTTATAATTTAAATGTCGAAACTCAATCTTTCAGGCATACCGAACGGCAAAAAAAATTTATTTGACTGTGACAAGGATCTACTCTAGTGCTAGTTATAAACCCGAAGTATAGGTTAAACTATTTTTGTTTTTGTTTTCAGGTTGCGACTACCATGTTGACTGCGTTTCCTGCACTACACTTCCAGGTTGTGCATTTTCGCAATACATGGACAACACCACATCTTGTCTGGAAGAACAGGATATGTTCCAGTCTGGAAAACATGGCAGTTCATCCCGGTGAGTGCCGATCAATGAAACCAGCTGGAGTTGTCAATCTTGAGCCACCAAAGGAATCGCGGGTTTGGATCTGGCTATTTTCCGTTGCCGGTAAGTTAATGAGGAGCTGAAGGTCATATGTTCTGTATCATTTTTTGTCTCCTACCATTACAGCTCAAATTTCTTTCTTTCTCTTGTTTCAGGCTTAATCACCACCATTGGGGGAGCTATTGCTGCGGGCAGCAAAATTATAATAGCCGTTAACAAGATCATCGGGCTCATAAGAAGATGCTGCTGCTGCTACTGTAAGAAGAAGAGAGTGATTCCTAGCGATGAAGAAAATGAGAACGAGAAGAATGAGACTGTCAGTGAAACGAAATCGTGATATGTCCTTCTCACACTATCTCATATAAGTGTTCTGAGTTAGAGTTTTCTTTGATTTTTCCTTTGAGCTCCCTTTCAAGTTATTTCGCTGACTGCGATTAAGTGTTCCTTGCTGGAGTTTTCTTTGATTTTTTCTCATCTCGTTCTCAAATACATGTCCATGTTCAAACTTTTTGTGAGACTGATGAGATGTGAGACTGACTAAAATAAATATTTGTATGTATTTAAACTATGAGTCCCGCCCTCACCCTCTCGCTAAATTTTGGGTAACTATTTCGCGAATGGTAGAATAGCCTTCTATACTACTCTAGTGTTATTACTCTGACCTCCACGGCCTCTACTATACTATCTCTACGACGGTAATCATTTTGCACACTACTGAATCCCCAAGATTATTGAATATGCTGCTCTCATTTCCTTAATCACCTGTCTTACCTATCGGCTTGTATGCTAGAGAAGGCTCAATAGACTGATCTTGCTTGGGAACTCGATATTCTCTATCTCTTGCCATTCCTTGCTGCGCCTCATGTGCTACCTCTAACAACTCTGGAATAGTTCTAAACTGGTCACCTTTGACAAAAACTTTATGTCGGAAGTAAGGATTCATGTTAGCAATTATCCTGTCTACTCTGTCACGTTCAGGTGTCTCGGGAGCAATCGTCTCGAAATACTCATCTATTACATGAATGAACTATGTAAGTGGCTCATCAGGTCCTTGGAGTCTATCCTCTAGTTCCCTTCTCATTCGATACACGTAGTCGTATGACTGAAATTCTCTTCTGAAGTACCTCGCGAAAAGACTGAAGTCTGACCCAAACGTTCTAGCCATTTTGCGAAACCACAAGAATGCATCGTCTATCAAGGCTAACGGCACTACCTGACGTAACATTTCCTGATCAGTATACCCAACTGCACACTTGTACTTCTCCAACTCAATTAAGAAATCAAAAGCAGTTAGCTTGTCGTTCTTCCCTTTAAACTAAGGAATGCGAATATCACTTGTCTTCAGATGAGGTCTAAATCAGTGCTTTGAAAGATAAGTTGAAAGATGAGGGATAACTTGAAAGATAAAGATGAAAGGTGAAAGATACTTTATCTTCTATCTTTCAAGAATGAGGATTC
>VRMD01001146.1:0-18674 GCA_009872375.1 Sminthurides bifidus
AGCGGGGATGAAGGCCATTATATTCAGATTGTTATTTTCGGCCAAGTGTCAGATTGATATTTATTAAGAGACGGGTGACATAATAGGTAAGTTTGCATTCAAATTTCCAGGATGTGACAGCTTCTCTCACAAGGGTCTGTCCGAATCTGAAGCCGTGAGAAAATCCAAACCTTGTCAACTTATCCAACGATCAACCTTGCTATAAGGTATTTGAGATGCCTGAACCTGCATTTGTTTCTCAAAGTAGAGGTCAATGTCTATTTAAATCAGTATCGTACAACTGTAGAAATCTCCGGCGCTGATCAGGACTCAAAATCATAGGCCCGATTATTTGAAACCTTCCGAAATACCTGTGTACTTGGAATAACGGGACTTCTAGTCGGCACTGCACCGATGCTTGTGCTAAATCAGCCTGGGACACTGACCACTGATTCGGTTCATTGAAGCCGAAAGTGAAAACTATATGGAGCCTTCGACCATCCCCTAAAGTTCAGCAAAGGTTACCTGGACAACACAAACCGAATTCACTAATGAAAGGGCCCTGTACCACCACTACTGTTGTATACAGTAAGCTGACAAACACGCAGGTTACCTTATAAAGTTATTTTTCTCTAATTCAAAGGGACAGAAGCCTCAGGCCAGCCCTTGTCCCTTAGAAAAAGTTACAGTTTACCTCCACAAAGGTATTTAAATGGCCGGTGTGTATGTTTTGTTGTGCAACCAACGGGCGTTGCTCTCAGTGGGGAAAGCACGGGCCTAGGCCTGTACCTTGGTCAAGTTACGTACATAAGGACAGACCGCCACAAGTTTGTGTGCAAGGGGAGACTTTTTGTCGATCCGACATTTCATTTATTTAGATTCCTTGTTACGATCACGTACGTAAGAAAGATTGAGCAGGGAGAGGCTTTCGGAAAGAATAGCATGTTTATTACATGCTTGACTAGTGAGCCAAGTGACAAGAAGGAAGGGAGGCTTCGGGTCCTTTGCTCCTAGGACGAGAGAGAAGGCCATGCACATGGAGCAAGATTTGAGTGCGTGTCAAAATTGTGAATAAAGAAAAAAAAACGGATAAAATCAACCAAAGATCAGAGCCCATTTCTGTTGACGAATGTGCTAGCTCCAGGAGCCGAGCCCAAGGCCTGAAGGCTAAGGCTTGCCTAGCCTTGATGCTACCATCCAACTCGAAGCAAGTCTCAAGGCATCCTGCCAAGGTAACCAGCAAAGCATACTCTGAAACCGAAAGCACGTTGCACGGGGAAATGAACTAGCCAAAGGACCGATTTCGGCTTTACGATACCCGGAATGAGGAGAATGTGGGCTCGTTCATCGGTTTCCTTCACCAGAGTATTATAGAATCGGAAGACTGAACGTTGCCTAACCATGGCACAGATCCACGTGAATGCTAGAAGCTTGATCACAACTCGGAAAGGATATTCAGAAAAGGGTCATGGGTGGAAAAAAGGACATTCTTATCACACACATTACTCATACGCTGGGGAGGAAATAAATACCGAATGGTTTGAATAGTTTTTCCGTTGTGGTGATGTATTTTTTCCGAGGGGATGCTCCGCAATTCCGCCTCCCTCCCAACTTCCCAATCCCATGCATGCAGAATGCAGATCGAGATGGAGAGATTGGGGAAATGGAAAAAGTCGACTGCATTATGTGTAAATCTGACTCATCTCCATGATATTCGGGACAATGTCATCTTTGTTCCGTGTCTATTATCGGGGCAGTGAATTGTGAAATTCGCCATTGCACCCAGAGCTCCTACTGAAACTGTGGCCAATGTGGACACCAACGGTACATATAGTACAGGCAGACATCCTGGCGATGGCACATGGTACAAAAAAACTATGTAACCCCCTTGACGAAATACTGTCTAGTTTTACTCCGGCGAAAATAACAGAGATAAGAATGCAGAGGAGAATTGTAGGGCTGTAAAAGTGTCAAGAGTTATTGCTGAATTTTTTCTCGCGCCCAGTGTTTTTATAAACTTTTCATTCTACCTAGTGAATGATACAGTGAGTGAGGAAATAAAAATTCTCAAATTGTCTGATTCATTTCCTAGAAAAAATGCAACTCTTTAAATGCACCATGGCACCCAACGGGATTTTAAAGCCTTGTGAACTGTGCAAACATTCGGAAAACACATTGGCAAAGGCAATTACCAGTTCTGGCAATATGTTCTTCCTCATCAATTCATCTGTTTCGAGACTTGTTGGTTGGGAAAGTGGGAAAAATTTCAAGGAATTCAGCCAAATGAAAACGGGAAATGAGCAACTCACTTTCTCCTCTATGGTGCGTTCCAAATACAGGAATTGCATTGGCTGGTAGGAGACTGCAAGGCTGGCTGTTGAAGATGAGAGAGGCTTTTGTAATGACGACGACTACACTTTTTTCATTATTTCCAGCTGCATTTTTTACTACTTAAATGGCTTGGAGAATGCGAAAGAGTTTTAGCAATAAAACAATCTAATTGATTCTCCTTCAATGAGCGTTTGCATCTCCCTTGGCGAGAGCCTCATCCACGACCCGTTATAGCCCTAAACAACGGGTGGATGCGAGAGAATAGGCACTCGAGCCGCAGGATTAGCTTATGTTAAATGACTTTTAGAGCTGTAAAAATCCTTTGTTGAAAGCATCTCAGGCTGGGTGAGCAAGCTTTAATGTTGGCCTAGCTATTGGCAGTGCTATGATCTTAACGGGAGGAGATGAGGCGAGAGAGCGAGGGAAAAGGAAATACGAGTTCTTTTGATTTTTCAATTATATTACTCCAGTATAGTTGGAAATGAAATCAATTTGTCTCCTACCGGTTTCAAACAATCCAATCGCGCCAAATTAATTTACCGAATCATCATGATCTGTGTGACGACGGTGTAAGAATGCTATCGCCAGCCTGTAGAGAGCTTGCGTTGTTACTCGGAGGAGGAAATTAATCCTCGGCTTTTTATTGCCTGTTTTAAATCGCATCTGTCAGCACTCAAGCGATCTGTCTTGGGGTTTTTAACCAGGAGAAATTCTCACCAGATGGTGGTTTTTAACCAGAGTGTGAAGAAGACCAAGGGGTGGTGAAGAAAATGTGGAAAAAAATCTGGAGGAAGAGACTACGGTTGCTAGGCAACGATTAGAGGATCTTGCACTGTAAAATGATGAATATTAGTCATGCTTCCATGATGATGCTATCGCAAGCTTAGTTGCTTGCCCTGCGTGAGATGCTACCCTCGTAAAATTAGCAAGCCTAGACCGGCGTCAAATGTATTAAGAAAGCGTTTCACTAACTGCTTGAAGATAACAAAGTGGACCTGTAATTCCATGATGGCTAATTGATTCTTTGCGCAGGACCTGTTTTCTTTAAACGTACGTACATTGTTTATTTTGGACTCCTTGAATATATAGTAGCAATAATAATGAATAATATTAATAATAATATACGCATATACTTTGTAATCTAAAAAATGAATTATTACGGGAATGATTTGTGGTGAGGTTTCTTATGTATTCACTCGAGCTTCTCCAACAGTTTCTTTATAATGTGGAAGCTAAAGCAAACCAAGTCTACGTTTGTGTAAATCCCTCTCTTCACCTTTACTAAAGCATACAGTATATCGTGTATGTTCTTTTTCAAAAACGTCCTCATGATGATGATCAACGATTCGGCGAATGTATACACAGTAACGGTATTTTCGTTAAGACAGAACTGGACTGCCGTTCACTTTTCTCATTTTTTTTAGTTCCCTTGCCTCCTCCCTCCCTCTTTAAAGACGTGACAATCTCATATTAAATTATGTGGTAGTACTTGAAGGATTTCACTGGTAATGGTGATCAGAATATTGGATTGGATAATAAAGATAATGTATAATATTCGTAACAATAATAATCATTAGAAATTGTACATATTGTAGTACACGAAACATACACACGGTCGTGATCATCATCATCTTCCTCATGAAAGATAATTCTACAGTCCGGTCCTCCTCATCACTGATAGTTTCGCATTTTCAGTAAATCTGCCTCAGTTCCTACTACTGTATAAGTACAACATGAGTGTTGTGTAACAAGAGTGTTGCGGTATATTTTCTCCTGCCGAACAACAAGAAGAGATAAACTTATTGATTTCATGAGAACAAAACTCAAGTCCTTTCGTGTACAATTTGTATACTGGAGACTTATACAGAGGAGCAGCAAAAAAAAAGGAAAAAATCCTACCGCCATTATGATAATCAGCTCAATTGGGAAATTGGGACCAGGAGAGAGGTACAATCTCTCGTTTTTCACCCTTTAAATGTTTTTCTGTCTCGCTCTCTACCTAATGTATGCCCGTCTTTAAAAAGAAACTCGCTATTACAATTGTGTATATAAACATTACTAAACTCGTAACGCTCCTCTGTGGCCAAAGACTAGTGTTGGTTTTGATTTCCTTTTATTAAATTAACGTAACAGTAAGTTAACAACGCATTAATTATAACCTGGTTTTAAAAAGAAGGAAACACTAACGCCTACGTTGCTATAGCTCATCGGGTGAGGTTCGTATATAGTAGAACATTGGTTTCTTGTACATGTGTGAGTGGTGAAATAAAAGCATCTAACGGAAATCAGATCTCTGTGAGATTAACTAACAGTGGTAGCCTGTTTTTTGTAGTTACATCATCTACTGTATGCATCACCTCCGTTCGTACTTTAGCATCACCCCTTTCGCTACAGGTTTTGGCACATTGTATTCACCTTTCCTTAACTAAAACATATACAAACCGAGGTGGCGAATTTAACTAAATATGTATTTCTTTTAACTAATTAGCTCTCGTTTCAGTTTGAGGAAATCATCCAATACTTGGCATACAAATCAGATTCAGTACAGGCGGGAGTAAGAATGTTGTAAGAGA
The DNA here is from genome assembly GCA_009872375.1 of Sminthurides bifidus. Lineage (NCBI taxonomy): Eukaryota > Metazoa > Arthropoda > Collembola > Symphypleona > Sminthurididae > Sminthurides > Sminthurides bifidus. The sequence continues at coordinate 4,884 of VRMD01001146.1, forward strand.
CAAAAGTCTAACAGGAATTTTGGTTTAGAAAACTTTCTGAATTTTTACTCTGGAGCTAGGGTGCCAAAGTCAATTGATTTCATTGACTTACCTTGACGATGATTTTTATCTTGAAATTTTGAAGCGTAGATCTCGAAACTACTATTGCAGGTGTCTGAGCTGAATAGGTCAAATGCATTTCCAGATTATCACAGGGATTTTCTTCACTGGCTGAATGAATGAAGCCAATCTTGATATACGAAACTGATGCCGAAATCGAGAAAGCCGATCTTGATAAATAAAACTGATGTAGCATTTGAGTTATAAAAATCGCATCCTCCCTGGCAATTTTGTTGGAATCCAGATGACTGTTGCACGTCCAAGAAAAGAAGAAGAGTCGTCGATCCTTGCTCCCGTTGCTAATGGTAACGCATCAACTGCAGTTTGTGTACACACTGACATTGTGAACTAAAGCGCACTGAACTCAAAGTCGTAGTAGAAATGAACGAGTTAAAGCAAGACTTGAAATTATCCGTCACTGGCATCAAGCACCGAGGTTGTAATACAAACGAAAGCAAAACTTTGGTAGAGGGCGACACGATTTCCTCGCCGGTATCGTCTCATAACGGGACGACAGAGGAGGAGGAGTCTATTCATCGGACTTGGTTGCAAAGACGAAGACGTGTATATAGACGTTGACACAGAACTACATAGCCATTTGTAACGTACGTACACACAAAACTAGTCTTTTTCACGTCTTATAGACAGAGCCTATATAAATAATGAACGTCGACGAGAGTGTTTTGTTGAAACTGGACTAATATAAGTTACGGTAGTAGGTTTTTTGCATTGATAAAATTATTCACTGGTCAAGTAAAACTGTAGAGCGTATTCTGTATGTACTATAGTAGTTCCCTGTATTCAGCAAATGTTTGTCACCAAGTAAAGTACATAATTACGCGGCCTGTCTCTGTCCTCCTCAGACTTTTTCCCACGATTCCCACAACGTGACGTCACGTGCAATCAACACGGAGGAATAAAGAGGGTGATGAAGAACCGCTGTCTTAATTTTGGTTTTGCTATAGTATTGGAATGAAACGCATTAAATATGTACACTTCACAGTTATAAATCGTCGACTATTTACAAGGAATGTGGTCTGTACAAGCGTTCATCTCTTTGGAATGCATCTGCAAGTAATGGAGTTTCTGCCCGCCCCCGAACTTTGCCACTGGGGTTAGGGATTCACACAGTGTACTTTACGTCACATTGATTTGCACAAAATAGTTTTTTTTCTGTTGGAAAAGGTGCACGTCCCAACGATGGATGAGGTCCTTTGCTGCCTTGAAGTTGGGGAAGGACTTGGTATGTGTGTGTGTGGAAAATACTTAATTTATTATGGATCTATTTTAAACTATTATTTGATTTCAATGAGCCGTTAGCTGCTGCTGCTGCTGTCCACCATGATGGGACTAGGGGGGATAACATGGGCGGGGGTGAATGAGGTGACATGTGCGGATGGTGTCCGTACATACTTCCTGGCGTGCCCACACCCTCCATCATCCCTTCCTGACCTGGAAGGACGTTTGGTGGGGTCATCCTCTTCTCCTTTTGGCGACGATTACAAAACCATACTCGGACTACTTCTTTCTCCAACTGTAAATTGAAAAAAATAATAAATAAATTAGCTATCTCGTGTACTTGGCCTTCAATTTAGAAAGTTGAACAACACTAGAAAAGTGCATTTGTTTTACAGTTGATTGGCATACCGACCAATTCTAGTACGAAAATGGGAAGCAAATTGGCGAATCTTAAGATAAATGCGAATCAAAGGTAGGTGCAACGGCTATAAAAGCTAATGGGTATAAGCTACAAGTTGATGCATTCATCGAGTTTTGCAAAAGTTGACATTGACTCTTCACTCAGGTGAGTTACACACATCCAATTTCAGGTAGCCAGACGTATTGTTATTGAAAGATGCAAAATTCCAAGATTGCAAACATCTCTACAAAATTGGCGAACGGAGGTCAACTGCTGTATCCAAAAAGCGATAGTGCAATAATAATGGATGAAGAGGGGGATCTCATTCAGTGCAGTGTACCTGTACATTGGGGTGAAAGAGGGGGAGGGGAGAGGTAGCTTGAGCATGTCATCGTAGGGCTTGAATGAGGAGGCTGCACTGTTGCCTGTACACTGTACAGATGCGTTATGGGATTAAAAGAATTGGACTTTTAATCTGAGACGTGTGCGGATTACTCAGCAACATTCCGATTTGACAAACATGCACGTCAAGTGAAGCCTACGGTACTGAGAGAGCATCTCATCAGCCTCGGCACTAGACCACATGAGGAAGAAGGCTACGAAAGAAGTGATGGAGGAAGACGAGGTGAAGTGAACAGGTGGATTGTTGATTCAAATCCGCACCTCTGTGTGGCTAAGATCTCGAAAACAATGAGAATGAATTTGGCGAGTGCACAAACAAAATCTTGTTTAAACAACTAACTGATGGTGGCGCGTACATTTTTCAAGTTGAGAATCCTCAAGAGATTTCTAAAAGGTGCAAGGAGAAGCGTGGAGGGAAATTCTGACGACGACCTACGGGTTCTGGTTACAGGTGCCGAGGAACACGAGAGTTCGGCAACTTGTGTGTGCTTCGATAGTCGTTCACGGAGGATTGGAAGACCATCGAACATGTCGTCATGTACATTTAGTAGATTTACAATGTGACCAGCGACAATTTTGACAGACCAGGTTGTGTAGGAAAGCAAGAGGACTGTGCTTGGTGTTTTTGGACGTTGTTTATGCGACTGCTACGAGCGATAATCACTGCCACCATCACACGTTGGAAACCCTAGCATTGTTTCTTCAATATGTGAGAATTACGAGTACAGGTGTACAGGGAGATGGCATAGTGCAAAGGACGAGCTTGTTTTGTTCCTCAAGTTTTTTGCTCGTCTGTGTCAAGAGATGAGGGGAGGAGAGATGGCAGAGATTCATTTTATGTTGTCAACCTTATAAATCACTCGTTGTCTTAATTTTGTATCATTTCGTCGTGTCGTTTTCAACTAATACGTGGACACGGCCGTGGGACGTGAGACTCATTGAAATGAGGCAACTGGACTGCAAACTAGAGTCGGTGCTATTGATGGCCCGTTGCTGTTTTTTGGGGGCTGGGGAACAACAAGTTGGTGGTTGGGCTCAAGTCTTATGGGTACACGGGTAAGGGCCTGGCAATTTGGTAACAGTGATACAGTCGGTCAGAATTTGCTGAGATTATGCGCCGAAAATGAAGTTACGGTTAAATAGGGGTTGTCTCATATTCAGATTTGGAACTAGTGGCCGATTCAACACTATGCAATTAAAGTCATGAACCTGCGTTTTGGTTGCTTAGCAACAGGGATTTTAACTATGATCTCGTCATTCTCAAACAGTAATAAGGCTGTAACAAGAATTTTCAATGGTCAGAACAAGTATTTCGGAACTCGAGCTCACAGATTGAAGTGAACTGGCAATAAATGGAAAGATGATCCCGTAAATTGCAACGACAGGCTGATGGGTGATAACATCTTGATACCCAATTAAGGTAAGATTGTTGCCACAGTTTAGCATGTTGATTGGTGGGTTGGCTACAGCATGGAATGCAACAGGAGCGACTGGAAGATTGCAATTAAAGGATGCCAGGTGAAGGAAGAGGAGCAAATCAAGCATCAAATCTAAAGCATCAAGTAGCTTCCTCGCATCATCTTGAATAAAAAGTGGAGTAAATTTTGCATGGAGGGGGTAGGAGTTGTTGACTTTGTCTTTGATAAGGGGAGTTGTAGCAGAATTTATGATGAGCTTTCAAACAAGATTAAAAGAGCTCATGTTTGATTTGGCTCATGTTCGAGAAATAAAGATGACATTTGCTCGTCCGTTATTCCCTCCAATTCTTCCTCTTAATGCGCATTTACTGTACACAGGCACTTGATCTCTCCGTCCTCCAAGAAAGTCATGTTAGCATAAGTTCGCTCATATGACTCCTTCCTCCAACTTCATATTCTGCTGGGCGCAACTACATCTCAGGTGAGCACCAGGTGAATGGAGCCCATTACCTGTGTAAGTACACCTTGATTCTCGGACACATGCTCCGCGGCTGGTGCACAGTTGTAAAATACTGTGAGGTTTTGCTGCAATTCTGGCGAACGCAAACAACCGTGCACAAACAAGCAATCAAAGGCAACTAAACTAGCTCGAATGCATGTAACAGGCTGACTGGTTGGGTCTTGCGAGAGAAGAAGCCATTCGAGAGCAGAGACACACAGGTGAGTTGTAAAAAAGTGGAGTGTGCTATGATAAGATCTGTGGAAGAAAAAATCAAATTCTGGTTTTCGTCTCATCCTTTCTCATCATGACTTGTGGGTTCTATTGTGCTGATGGATGATTTCAATTTATCTGACACAAGAAATGTAGTAGGAGACCTGATCCCACAAAGTTTACATAATCCACACAATGCCACGATCCTCTACCTCCGAGAGAAGAAAGCAAACGTTGTAATGTTTATAGATATCGAACTAATCGTAGAAGAAAGAAGCCTTTGATTCAAAGATTTGTTAGGAGTTAAATGACGGTTCATTTCCTGCTGAAGTAGCTACTCGTCGAAATGACCAGAATTAGATTCATCTGTAACCCCAACATTCGAGACTCTCAACCTGACAACCGTAAGAGCTTGTGGGGAATATTGTAAATTTTTGCAAAAACGGGATAAATCAAACTCAGAATTCATCAAAATTCAGTTACTTTACATTAACCCGGGCAAACCCACCGGAGCACAACCTCATCACTCTCTGTTTCGACCTCGGCGAGCGAATCTGACAACCGAATCAAAGATTACCAGAGCATGTCTTAAGAAGTCTGTCACTCAAAACATTTTTCACTCATGTTTGTTGGATAAACAGTGTAGTGAAGGGTCAAGAAGAAGAGGAAGAAGACTTTTTTCTCAAATCTCGCAGCAAGAAAGACCAAGAAACAAATGCGTCCATCAGTCATTCGTCTGGATCATCCTTTCTATAAGCTGTCGTGGACGAGACGTGAATCTATGAGCCCTGTCCTTTCCCTGTGTGGTCGAGTAGAGACATTTAAATGGATTAAAGACATGAAAAAGTTGAACAAGGAAAAGATTTGCTGAGCACACACACACAGTCTCGTATCCACGCAACAACTGCGCAACTGTTCACTCAGAGACAAAACACAAAACGTTTTAAATCCACCTTGTTATGCCAATGAGTCGGAAGAGAACTACTTGGCAATCGACAATTCTTCTCAGTCAGTCACTTTCCTAGTGTCTCCTTCATCTCTCGTCTTTATTGAAAAGTTGTACTGCAACATTGCCAGGACAATGCAATCCGTTTCCAACAAGGACCACCATAACCAAATCTCACTGAGTCTTTCCTTCATCGTCACAAACCTGCATCCAAATCCTTTAGAAATATCCTCCAAGTTTTTAAATTCAAGAGCCTTTTCTATCTAATCCATAATCCTAATCCTGTAAGAGACAATGGTGTTGGGACTGGGGACCGGAGTTAATGGCGCTATAATTCATGTCCTAATTGCACAATTAGGCCGGAAGATTAGACCTAACTGCCTTCGGTTTAACTGCCGGTTATTAAATTGCAAAGGGTGGCGTTTCCAGGGTGCTGGCTACGGTCCCCATTCGTCATGTGTGACTCGTCACAGGAGTCGTTTAAACGAATGAGAAAATTTGTGTGTAAATCTTAAAGGATGAAAGAGTTATTCCGAATGTCAAACTAACACGGGCTTGAATTATGACCAGGGTGGCATCCATTACGAGTCTGGCGTTGGTATGTACGGTATTTTGTTGTAGCAACGAGAAAATAAAATTGCACAACAGGTGACAGGGTACAGGCAATGAAGCAATGCACAAAGTCTGAGTGCATCAAAGCCTAAGAAGCAAATCATCCCGATGCAAGTTAATAGCCATTTAGCTCTTGTACACACTTGATAAAGGTTGAGGTGAACAAGGACAGGTGAGAAGATCAGAAAATTTTGTGGAATTGTCATCCTTACCTGTAAGGAATCAGCCAGAGAATGCGATTTCTTGAGCGGATGGTTTTGGCTGCTTGTGAAAATGTTGCTCTAAAGCTCCTTTTACAGACACTTCGATCGACGTCCGTTTCTTCCGTTTCCGTCCCTGAGCTGGAGATACAAAAAACACGGGGTCATTCTTTTATAGCGTGTTCAAAATTCTTCCGATTCAACCCTTTTCAATCAGAACTTCAAATGCTCTAAGTCTTCCTGCTCCTAAAGGTAAAGGTTCCAATGCTAAAGGTGTCTGTGCAGGTAAAATTGTAAGGGCAAAATGGAATGTACGTGACATGTAGAAACTCTCAAACCATCTGATTTGACTTCATGCCAGGCATGCCATGACCCCGGACCCAACCACGATATGGTCGGTCTAAACTTAACAGACACTTCGATCGACGTCCGTTTCTTCCGTTTCCGTCCCTGAGCTGGAGATACAAAAAACACGGGGTCATTCTTTAATAGCGCGTTCAAAATTCTTCCGATTCAACCCTTTTCAATCAGAACTTCAAATGCTCTAAGTCTTTCTCCTCCTAAAGGTAAAGTTTCCAATGCTAAAGGTGTCCGTTCAGGTAAAATTGTAAGGGCAAAATGGAATGTACGTGACATGTTGAAACTCTCAAACCATTTGATTTGACTTCATGCCAGGCATGCCATGACCCCGGACCCAACCACGATATGGTCGGTCTAAACTTACTGAAGCTTGTTAGCAATCTCATTGCGAGGAAGAAAAGGATTCAATTCTTCTTCTCCACGCGCGCTTTCTTCAGCCGGAGGATTATTGAAAAGCTGGATTTTTAACTACCCTTTATCATGAAAGGTAAAACAATTTAATTTTTTTTAATTCGCACACAGATCCCATAGGGTTCTGGTTCTCGCGGTTATGGGCCAGCATTTATTGTGCTTTAAAAATTGAACGAAGCAGGGGTTTCGTTCCTCAGGAACGAGCCTTCTTGAGGCACGGCAAAATACGCTGATGATACATGAACTCATGCATGCAACCTTATAGAATTCTGGTTCTGGCACTACAACTGCATCTCTCTTCGGCTCTAGGTGCGTTCATCCACGTTTATAGAGGTTTAGCAAGGGAGGAAAAATTGGCTGGTTTGCTTGCGGGGGGAATAAGCTGTGAGATGTAGGGAGTAAAGTCAATTTGATAATAAATAAACAAACAGAGACCCCTGTAGAGCTCATTTTTTGTCCTCTTCCTCCACTCATATGGATTATAAATAAATATTAAAATAGAGGTAATTTAATTTGAATAATCTCTCCGGCTCTGCTCTACTACATGTTACTTTGCCAGACTCCTTGTGGTTTCTTGAACGATACGCAAACCTTTGTCAGAGACAGCGACTGCAATAAGCCATAGGAAACGTAGGCAGGTAAAAAAAGCAAGTATTTTTCACAGCATTTCACCTCTGACTTGTTCCTATTTGCTTATTGCAGTCGAGTAATTCCATAGACTTGGTGTCCATTCAAAGGAGTCGTGCCAAGACAAGATATGGAGCCTTTTGGTTGGGCAGAATTGAGAAAGCAATGCATATTAAATTTCACAGGGTAAGCGACATGACTCAGTTTTCTTTTCGCTTCAGGTTAGGACCATGAGGTGAAGTGGCCACTTCATCTCAATTTGTCCCCATAAGGTTAGGCATGAGAATTTCGCGACTCGGCCTTTGCCATTCCCACTAGCACCACGGGCTAATGGGCCTCTTGTGCTTGTGTTGGTGGAGGAGGGTTGTGGCATTGGGGGTGGAAGATGAGAGACAGGCCTTTGCCTTGGTTGAAGGGAGGTTTGTTTGTTTCAGAGTTTTCTAAGGGCTCGTGGCAGGTCAGGGGTCATGTAAACAGGGAGTTTACGAAAGATTCTTACGCCGATGTAAGATTTTGGTTGGTTTTAGTGACTCTACGAGTTTCCTTAACAGTTACATTGAGTTCATCACGTACGTCCCATAGCGCGAGCTCAAGGGACGCAAAAAAACTCAAAAAAAATTGAGTTCATCACGTAATTGGAATAGTACAAAAGCGCAATTTATGGCGCATGTATCACCGAAACAAAACAGTAATAGATTAAGCAATTTGAAATCACACAAGTAAACGGATCAAAGACATGATACTCACCTGCAATTTTATCAATTGATGTCGGTGACCCCGTCGTTGAGTCAGCCTCCTCTAGCCATTTTTGCAGTAATGGTTTTAATTTACACATATTCTTGAAGCTCAGTTGGAGTGCCTCAAAACGGCAGATTGTAGTTTGACTGAAGACGTTCCCGTATAAAGTCCCTGTGGGAGAAAAAAATCAACATTCACAGATCAGTCAGCAAGCATCTCTCGAAATCTTCTTTCGCGCTCGCACCATCTTTACATTCTCCCCAACCCAAACCTATCACCTCTGTTCATTCACCACAGGTGAAGGAATTAACCATCTGACGTCGAACCTCAAACTGAATATGCCATTTACGAATCTTCGTCAGTTCATTCATGTACACCAGCAGCAGCACCGTCTCCTGATCTTTGCAATGTATAATTTGGAGAGAAATGATGCGGGTCGACGGAGCTATTAAGCAAAATTTCCACTTCATCCTCCATCTCTCATCTCTCGGCAATCAAGAGACTATAGCGGATAAAAAACACTGTTAATCTGTTTAATTCTCCCCGTTTTCACTTGACATCATCATAGTTTAAAAAACACACAAGCTCATCTTCATCAGAACATAGGGACAAATGAGGTTCAGAATCTCGTACTATTGTTGCCAGAATTTACAGGCCGGGCCTAGACCGCAGACAATGGCCGGTGTTAACGACAAGTCAATCTGGCCGTCGAATACACAAGAGCGGATGTTTGCATCTTGTAAGCGGAGAGAACAAAAGGAGTCATCTTCCAGACCCGGCATTGGATTCATCCCAACGTTCATTTAGTACAGATGCGATGGAATTTGCATGCAGTCTTGTTGTACCAACAACGGTGTTGTCTACCTTTACTTATTATTTGGACAATTTAAACGATGATGCTCTTTCGTTTTTGTTGTTTCATTAACGATATTTTGCGAGGACCGTTATACGCGGGTTTGGTAGTTAGTTTTAAAGTGGTTTCCTTAGATACAAATTGTGTTGACGCTCTTGAAAAGGAAGAGAGGCAGGGTATGGACGACGAACAGGAGGATGGACAGACGGACAAGAGATCGCATGGACGGTTGAATGACGATGGTGAAAAAAAATCGAGCCGAACCCTAGACCAGGATGAATTTGTGGGTAAAAACACACCCTCTAATTTATGTAAAATTTTCTCTTCTATTCATCATACTATAGCCTGTAATTCTAAACATTTCCTCCTCCACCTGTGGAAACTTTGAGAAAGGCTCAAACCACTGGCAGTAGGCCACAGGGCATGTGAATTTCAGCCGGCTATATTTTCCTCTGTCGTCATCCCTGGGTTAGGAAAGTAAGGATCCACTCAGGTACTACTTTCATTACATTCGCATCTATGAAAAGCCAGACTTGGGGCAAGCAAACAAGTGCGGCAGCCACAATATTACTGGCTCACACCAGGTAAATTTTCAAAAAAAGCCAGACTTGGGGCAAGCAAACAAGTGCGGCAGCCGCAATATTACTGGCTCACACCAGGTAAATTTTCAAGCCTATGGCAAAATTTATTTCAACATGTTAGAAATATGTTACAGGCTCGGTGCGAAAGTGTTTTCAGGGATTGGTGAATCTCTTCAAACCGACCAGTGGATGGTCGGGTCACCTGTACTGTGTAACGTTCCTGCTTTTAGGCACAACAAGCCTAGGCGTCTACGGGCCTGAAGGGTAGGAATGGCAAAAATGTTTTGCTTTTGCAAATTAATAGCCTGCTAATTCACTTAATTCGCCATTTGAAAAGGGCATAGTCTCTCGATTATAAATCGGCCTATGATTTTGGAGAAGGTCCTGGCCCTCCAATTCCCAGTCCTGTGCATGCAATTTCCCCAGCGAAGAATTCAAGGAAATTCACAAGTGTTAAATTCCTGAGTAATGGACCAAAAGGGTGTGGGTAATCGAAGGAAGACAGAGGCGATGGGCTACGATGCAATGCAATGTGTGAAGCTATGCAATGTTACCATGTCAGGCCAACACGTACTGCAATGCAAGAGCAGAATACCGAGATTGTATGTGGTGGACTGTGACTGTGTCCGAAACAGAGATGGACAAAAGTCAATGTTGCTACGGGCTACGAGGAAGATGATGTGCTGTGTAGAATTTTGATTAGATCGACTGACAATGCGAATATTATGGAGGACAGCAAGGATAGGAGCAGAAAACGAAGAGCGGAGACGGAGTGCATACAAGTGTCAAGAGAATCTGAGAGGATGGGAGGACAAGGGACACTGCCAGGTTGCCGTGCCTTGCCTTTTGCTGTTGGCTCGATGGAAGGGAGCTAAAACAAGTTGGTAAGTGTTACTGTCAACTATCACTTAAAACTCGCTATGACAACGACTCGGAATGAATAATTATAAACCTTTAGACATGAATAATGAGTCCATGAATAATTGAAATTCAACAAACCGACCCACCGGCCGACCGAACCTTGCATGCCTGAACGAAATGCAACTTTTCAGCTCCTTCCACCAAAAGTCTGTATAATCCTTGCAATTGTCAGAGTATGGGCAAAGTTTCTTGGGTTGCAAGAGTTGGTTGCGTTCAACTGCTCAAGTCACAGGGAGATTAAATCTTTTTACTAATGCTGACGACTGTTGCAGGTAACAAATCGCACATTATATACTTTTGCAAATTGCAAGAAAAAACGACAATTCAAAATTATCTGTCATCCTCGTCCACTCCTGATCTCTCTCTGATATGGCGACAGTGACATCGAGCTAGGAGCGAGCGAGCGTGTTGTTTCGCGCACAGGTGTGTGCGAATGCTAGATTGCAATCTAATTCGCAAGCCAGGTGTACAATCTTTGACTTTGTGCAAGAAAGGAACAGCTTCAGATTGCATTTATGCATGGCTCCGGCTTGCGTACTCACTGACATTAAGTTCGCTCTGTCGGGTCAACATTATCTGCGTTGGGAAATCTCTATCTTTGATATGTTTTTTTCAATCGCAACCAGCCTCATTCAGTTTTTAAAAAACTGAAAAACTGGCAGGAAGTTCTTCGCATAAAAATCCGCCCTTCCACAAAACTGCAGTACAAATGTAACAATTAGTGCTTATGCTTGACCGGAATTATTAATTAGTCATCGCAATTTTTGCTATTAATTAGGATTCCATGCGCAGAAGCGATGAAAACCCCGACCCACGCCGCGTAATGATCCCACAGCCGCTCATCTTCATGACTCAGGTCAAGGAAGTGAAAACTCCTCGTACCGAGATACGGATCAAAGTGATATATGATAGCAGCTTGTGTGTTCCGATTTCATCATCCGAAACACATTAAGATGTAACATGATTAACAGAGAAGAAAAACCCAGCTCCAGCACCAGTGGCCTAGCCTCTGAATGATATGCTTTGAGGCCATTCAGATTCATTAACATTCTTAATGGGCTTATTTGCAGCAGTTTAATTGCGGAGCAGCTGAACAGATAACGAAAATGGCGTCAAGTTTGCAACTTTTTCACACATCGACATGTTTTTCCTCCAAGCATCAATTTGTTCGCATTAATTCGCAATGCAAATTCTGAACTGAACTCATCAGAGCTTGAAATCTTAACCGAGAAAATGATGTTTCACCTGCTACACAGCAGCAATACAGATGAGTTTGATGACTTACTGATACGCATGGATTACACAGGTGGAATTTTCAATCCATGGTTGAGTCGTTCAGGTATGAATATGCAATTTATCATCTTACAGTTTTTGAAAACGCAAACTGACTCTTGCGATGGTTTTTCATTGGTTTAAGATAATGAAATGGTAAATCCACATGAAAATACATCTGATACGATGGTGGTAGCATCGATAAAAGCTAGTATGAAAAAACGTCACAAAACACTTACCTAAAGCCAGCCCGACGTCTGCTTGCGTGAACCCGAGTTTAATTCGACGTTGCTTGAATTGTTTCGCGAAAGCTTCTAAGTCATCAGACGTGGGTGTTTCCTCTTCCATATCTCCGCCATGATGAGACCTGACATCCATGATACCGGATCCGGGAGAAGAGTTGTGGAGGTCACGGAGGGATGGATGGATTTGACCTGGTAATTAATATACATAAGAAATCAAATTCATAATTCTGAATGGCAACATTTGCTGCAGGACATAAATCACTCGAACTTCCTCCCTCTCAGCTTCCAAGTTTCTTTCAAAGCCCGGCCTCCAGCCAACGCCAGGCTTGTAAATGACAGCCGGTGTCATCCGCCAACTCCAAGCCAAGCCAGGAGGGGCAAAAACGCTTGTGAATTTCAGTAACTTTCAGCTTATGATTTCTCAATTTAAGTGAGAAACGAAACTTCTGTGAGAAGCTCCTTATTCTTAATTCTCTGCCGACACAAGTTCCTTAATGATAAAGTTTAATTCATCCTCCCCGCCTACCAAGCTCCGGCTTCGAGCCTTGAAGCTTCTTAGAGCCTCCAAGCGAGCGATTTGCGGTTTCAAATAGAATACTTGAAGAAAAAAACAATTTACACATGAGGACAGGGACAAGTGTCGGAAAAAGGCGGAGATTTGCGGCCAACAAGATTTGGAATTACGGCAACAGATTATCGAAGCAGCGACAAGGTTTCCTGACAGTCGGAATCTCATTAGAGGATTGACGATAAGCTTTTATTGCATTATCTATCGCAAGATAAAATTTTGTAGGATTCCCTAAAGGAAGGGAGAAGTAGGAAAGGAAAAGAATGATTGAAACAAGAGGTTCCTGTGGTGAGAGTAAAATATTCCGGAGGAAGTCTTTCATTCCCTCCGTCTTAAAAATCTTGTTCTTTCTCTCTCTCTCTCGCTGTCCCTTGTCTACGTCATGTAAGCTGTAAGTTCTGTAATTTGTGCTTTCTACTAGCCGCAGCCCAGCTCCAAGCTCTGTCTTGGGGGCTGAAGAAATGATAATTCCTTTTAGTTAAATGGATTTGTGTCATTCTTGCCATTTAGGCGAGGTAGGAGTGGAGCAGAACGGGATTTCTCGCTATTTATTAGTAAAAGTTAATCAGGCATTAGTTCGTTACACCTTTCACGACTCTTCTTCATCACAGGCGTTGAAAAATACCGACCCACTCAACTGTACAAGTTACGACGCTGAAAATAAAGTCGCGGTTTCTGGCCCTTTGCCTCATATCGGGAATTGCAGGTGGATTCCAAATTTGGTATCAAAAGCGTTACTTTGACCCTCCCAAAATCACGCCAATAAATCGATCATAAAGCTTCTTCCATCGCCTGTACTTGCAAAACTTTAACAACAAAGTCTGTGTGTCTGTGGAAGCTAACTTAGCGTTCGTGTTCCTACAAGCCCTGGTTCAAGCCCTGAGTGTGGGCACTTTGATTTAGAATCCGGAGCGGAAGATAAGTGGAATAGTGTGTGAATTTGGGAATTAAGCTCATCGTGCCTCTCTTCCAAGGGTTTGGTTTCGTCTTGCACCCTACTGTGAGAAATCAGATGGTCCTAATTACTAGCGAGGTTTACCTGGCCCATAATTTAGAGTTTTTTACACTCACTTGTCCACCATATTGGCCATGAGGATGATTCAGTAATTTCCCGCCTGTGAAAGCTCAGACAGGTCTGCAATAAGCTCGGAAAGACGGTGCGATGAGAGGTCAAGCCACACAACTGT
>VRMD01001147.1:0-18659 GCA_009872375.1 Sminthurides bifidus
GGTGCCCTATACTAGTGCACAAGCAGCAATTTCTGCAAGGATAAATATTTACGTTCATCTATAGCTAATGAGTGAATTCCTTTTTCATATGAAAATGAAATGACAGATGCAGAATGCAGAACAAGGTCCTTGATCTATGGGTCATGTGAAAGAGCGAATTTTCAAACCTTTGAGGCGGTAACAAGAAACAATTTCTCTCGGTTACCGACGATCGATGATGATCGTTTTTTGCAAAACTTAATTCGATCAGCAAAATTTAGAAAAATGGCAAGTGGAGGAGCAGTTCGCGAAACTTGTGCAGGATCTGCAGAATTGGGGCATAGTGAAATTAGGGCTGTGATTAAATTTTTCCTCCTTCAAAATTATTCCGCAGCCCAAATTAAAAATGAGTTGGCAAATGTGATGGGGGATAAAACTCCAGCCCTAACTACAATTTACAAATGGATAAATGAATTTCGGTGGGGACGGCAGGGAGTTGATGACTCACCTCGACCTGGAAGGCCGGTGGAAGTAACTACCCCGGAAATGGTTGCCAAAGTGAGAGATATAGTGACCCCAAACCGTCTGTTAACGCTGGCTGAGATTTCTGACATGGTCAACATGTCAAAAGAACGAGTGCATTATATTGTGTCGAAAATCCTCGGTATGAGAAAGCTCTGTGGACGTTGGGTGCCTCAACTGCTTTCTCCAGACCAAAAGTACCGGCGCTGGCAAGAATCGGCGGCTATTTTGACTAAAATCAGGCGAAATAGAGACAGTTTTTGGCGTCAGTTTGTGACAGTAGACGAGACGTGGATCCATCATAACATTCCGGAGTGTGAACGCCTATCTGCCGTATGCATTTCGACTGAAGAGCCAGCCTCAAAGAAACCCAAGACGGTGAACTCAGCTGGGAAGCTTATGGCAACTGTCTTTTGGGATAGCCGCGGTGTCATTTTAATCGACTACGTGGAAAAGAGCGAAACCGTTACGGCAGCTTACTATGCCAAATTGCTGAACCGGTTGAAGCAGGAATTGGAAACGAAGCGACCGCGCCGCAGAGCAGAAAAAGTCTTGTTTCATTACGACACCACGCCTGCTAACTCTAGCAAATGTGTCGATGTGAAGCTTCAAGATCTTGGATTTGACCTCATTCAGCACCCACCATACTCTCCAGACTTGACTCCCAGCGACTTTTTTCTGTTCCCCAAGCTGAAAGAATGGCTCGGAGGCCGAAGATTCGCGACAGATTTGGACCTGATCGACACTGTTAATTCTTATTTAGAAGGACTCCAGCCATCATTCTTCTTGGAGGGAATCCAACGGCTGGAGCACCGTCTTCAACAGTGTGTAACGCTCCAAGGAGATTATGTTGAAGTATAAACACTTCTACCCGCAGCCGGATGAAAAAACTGCAGTCAGTTGGAGATGGCAGCAAAAGTTGAATGTGTTTTACCACTATTCACTGAACGACTGAATTTCTTCAAAGACATCCGTTTTCCAATAGTGTTCCAATCCAAGAGTATGTACCTTGCATAAAGCCGGAGTTAGCTAGACGAAGTATCCATGACCATTAAATGTTGGACTGGTGATGGAAATCGGCACTGTTTCGAGCACAGCACATGTAAATAATATTTTTTATGGTTTATTAGCGTCAATATCAATTAAAATGAGTCCTAATTTTTGCTCATTCATATCTAAAATTGAAGTTCCCTTTGTTGTTTTTCTCTATCCAGGCATCAAAATCTGAGCTCATGTCATCCGTAAAGTAATTTTTCCAGTCCCCGACTTTGCCTTTACGCATGAAGGGAGCTTCATTCTTATTTCTGAAACCTATGTCGTCCCAGTGAGAGTAGTTCACCGCCGGATTCTTTGACATTTCAGCAAAGCTTGTGTGTTGAACTAGGAAGTCTAACTGGTCATTGGTTACAGGTCGCCCAATAAACTCCGCTATTTTCTGGTAAAAGTAAATAAAATAGATTCAAATACAAAATTTTTTAAACGAAATTTAGCGCTGCAATAACACATTCTACTTACAGCTATCACAGCTTTTGGATCTGATAGTAAGTCCTCGTAGGTAACCAGTAGCAAGTTTTCTCCTTCATATTTCCGGTAACTTTCCAGATGCCAAAAGAAAGGGCTGTACATCACTGAAAGCATTAAAATGTCAAAGTATAACCATTCGATTTTAAGCTCGTGTAGCCCTTATATCATTTACTGATGTTGCAAGATTTTACCTTGATCCTTTTTAAACTTCTCTAAAAACTGACTGAAAGTTCCTTTGTAGCTAGACGCGGACACCATCCGATAAAAATGGTAATACGAGACCGCAGTATCTTTTGGATTTCTTGCAATATAAATAACTTTTGCCTTGCCAATTCCATCGGGCAAAAGATTCATTGGCATGTGCGTCTTCATCAATCTCGGTGAAGGTTGAGATAATACCGTCTTCAATCCCGGAAATGGATACTCAAGAAAGGGAAATCTCTTCTCTAGAACTGAAGCTGATGCCTTCTCCGTATCCAGATTATTGACCAGTAAATACACGATCTCTTGCACCCAAGTAGTTCCTATACCAGGTATTGGAAAAAACAATATTCCATGTGCTATATTACAGTATCAGAATCGCATGAACTTTCTTGAAGTACATGGAATATTGTAACAGGAAAGTATCTCCTCTTACCAGTTTTCGGAAAGCTAGCCACAAAAATATCATCCTCTTTGACTACAAAAGATTTAACTGCTTTCATTGTTCCATCCCGTATACTTTCTGCAGACACAACACAGCCGGGATTATCCGACGTTTTACCATATACATAATATTCTTTGAAGGAACCAGTGATATTGTCATCAATAGGAAGTCTGGTACACCCGCGGAATAGTTCTTCAGTTTCATTTCGTTTCTTTTTCCTTGCAAAGGCTACAGCGATTAAGGTACCAGAGAACAAAAGGGTAGAAAATATCTTCTTATATCTTCTAAAGGTCGCCTGTTTTTTTTCGCCATCTCGTTCATTAGCCTCTTCACTTTCATTTGATTCTCCACTATCTCGCGAAGGAGCATGATATTGGCTAAAGGTCCTGCACCAGCATGATCTTGAATGGACAATGTTGAACGGCAGTAGGCATCGTTGAGAAGTTACAACTTGTTGTAAAAACCGTTTCTGCATTGAAATTTGACCTCGGAAATCGACATTTGCTGCATTGCAGCGTCGACTACAAAATGTAATTGTACTTTGCGGAAAGCTACGAAACATGGTGGCACTGCCCGGTAACTCACACACGACACGAAGTTAAACAATATACCGTTGCAAAATTTGCCATTTCCGTTTACGTTTTATTCTTTTTTTAATTTTTGCGACCAGGTGAAAAACTTCCACTTTTTCCGCCTCTTAGATTTAAATCCGTCAAGGAAAACTAACTTTCTCCACAAGTTCTCGTCCTACATAATAAGGTTATGCGGTGTACTGACACTCCTCCTCTTTTACACTTTTCTTCCTCTTTCTCTCTTTTACTTTCTACTCTACCAACCACAGCTCTTTTAGGACGCGTTCATGGAGGGACAATAATAAAGGCTACTTACAATTTCAAAAAGCAAACAATTTTGCTCTATTTAATGCCTTTCGTGTCGCAGTCATAGCACATTGTTCAATAAAACCGATGCTAGAGAATTAAAATTTAATTGTTCACTTTCGTCAATCTGGTTATTTTTAATGTTTCAGCAGGAGTTTTACACATAGCATGACTGTTCATTTATCACTGGTTATGAATTACTCTACGTATTTCTAGTTTACGATCTGATTGTTCGTTATGCAAATGCTCTGTCTATAGGCACTGGACAAACTATTTGGAGATGTGGTTTTATTCCATTAGACCGTTATTAGTTAGCAAGGGAAAATTCATAGGTAAATAAGGTTCCCCTTAATTTTTCAATTTCTAAAGATTTTGGAACCGTTGTTTCAGAAATCCAGTTCCGACTGATCGCTATCTTCAAGCTCATTCTTCAGGTTTTCCAGAATATCGCACACCTCAGCAAAGGAAGGCCTTACGGTAGGCTCTATACTCCACGCTGGCATCATGACTCGGTCAAATAATTCTTGCGGTGCGATCTGGGGCTTTTGTAATCTCATACCTTGGCGAAGCTGGTTCACAAACTCCTGATTCCAATTGCAGTTAGGAAATGGTAAGTTCCCAAATGAAAAAATTTCCCAAAGTGTCACCCCATAAGCCCAAACATCTGCCTTGCTCGAAAATTCCAGTCTCTCCAGAGTTTCTATAGCTGACCACCGCCATGGCAAAGGCACGGATTTTTTCTTCACGTACGTGTTGTACTGATAGATGTTTCTAGAATAGCCGAAATCGCTTATTTTCACTACGTTGTTCTCAAACACGAGTACATTTCTCGTCGCAAGGTCGCCATGAACCACGCCTTTTTCCTCTAAATACGCCATTCCAGAGGCAATTTGTCCAGCCCATGAACACATGACCTGAACTTGCAGTGCGACATCATCCGCTTTTGCTCCATCTCTCACATCGTCTATCAAGTTCAAGTTATCCAGTTCTATAGTAACATTCACTAAGGGATCCTTCACATACCTCGTAAAACCTCTTGTGGAGGTGCGGATCATTGGTGTTGACTTGTTCCTGATTAAACGCAAATAATTTTCTAAACTACCATACGGGCTTAACTCTAACGCAACAAACACTCTTCCTCTGTTGGCACTGCTAATTTCAGCCCCGTGAAACTCCACAATGTGTTCATGGTGCCCCACATACTCCATTACTTTAATTTCTCTAATGAATTCAATGAGGAGGTCGCCACAGCACCCCGGCTTCAGCGCTTTTACCGCAACAGTATCACCGCGCAAATGGCCAGCGTACACAATTCCATAGTGACCTTCACCCAGAACTTTTGTTATTGAGATACTGATGTCGGAAACCGGTATAACCTTTGTGAAAGGCGAACTTTCTATCACGGCCAGTGTATTTTCCCCCAAATTAGTTGCATACGGTTCACCCTTGGACAGAGTTCCAGACAGCAAATTAAGAGCTGTATGGATCTGCTCGTTCCGCTTCTTCATCCATTTGAAGTACCAGGCACCGATGATACACAAGAAAATGGCTAGAAGGGAAACCACCGAACCAACTACGATCAACATTACCGCATCTGCAGACAAGCTTGTCCCAACTGACCCTGTGTCAGTTTCTCCTGCTGACGTTGAAATACATTTGCTATCCACCCTAATAGTGCCGTCCGGGCATTTACAACTGATTTTGCTATCTTGGCTGGTTATGTCAGTCTCGTAACATAATCCAGAGCAATGGTACGTTTTGCAAGGTGATGCATTCCCTGCAAGAGTTTTTCGGTATCCATTGTCCGGTAGTAGCATTCGAAAAGAGATAATTTCTTCGTATGGATTTGCTTCATGCAATATCCATGGATGGCCGATGGACTTGGCATGGATCTCGCTATCGGAATCCAAGCCCTCCCCCTGTTTTAATGAGTAATCAGGAACGAAGTAGATGACGCCGCGGTCGTTTTGGCTTCCCGCCCAAAACAAACCCCCGTCTGCATGAAGAAAGTGACCGACTTTGGCGGAGCTAACTTTGTCAAAGAACATAGCTGTGGTACTCGGTTCAGGAGCGTTATTTTTGAAAAAATTGTAGCCTACTGTCTTCGTGCTGTTTCTATAAAATATTAGTACTTCCCTGTCACGAATATTCAGTGCAATAGCGTCAGCGGACTGAATCGCTGCGCCATCTTCATCACGCAATCTGACCGTCGGATAAGGCCCTTCATCTCCAAGTGGCATGTAAGTAATGCCACCGTTCTGCCACGAAAATAACACAGACCGCTCCGTGTCAATATCAACCAAGCGAGAACTTATTCTTCCCAGCGACTCAGCACAGGGAAATGAGAACGTCTTGTTGTCCTTAAGCATGGTGACTTTGAAACAACCTTCGTCGTTGAGCTTCCAGTAAACTCGATCACAGCCGTCACTTAGTTTTAAGAAGGGCTTGGATGATAAAGTTTGGCCGATGTGTGACATGATCTTGGTTATTGATGACTTGCACAACACTTGCGATTGGTTTGTGATCCAACATACAGTCCACTGGACATCAGAAGTGCAAATGTCAACGGTTGCTTGTATCTCTGCACCATCAAGCTTTAAGTCAAGTCCTTGGAATGGCGTGCTGATGCTGATCCATTTATGCGACACGACTTTTAGACGAGTTTCGTTCGAATTCTGAGCCCTGACTGCGACTATAAAACCAGGGTCAGTGCAATTTTTCCCGTTAAGGAGTACTAGTCCACTTGGACAGAAGCAAAGCGGCGTTGTTGTCATCTGTGGGTCGGGCATGCATCCGTGTGAACAATCCGAATTTTTGCAAGGATTATTGAACTGCTGCTGAACACCTGTAAATATTATTTCGGTTAGTGTACATGTTTCTTAGGCGGCGGAAGCAAGTAAGAAATCAAAATTTTCCGTGGCTTGCTTGTCCACTAAACGTTTGGTAACTCCATCTAACTTTATAAAATATGCATTTGAAGCTTTCGAAAGCGATGAAACATGTGCAGAATGCACACCTTCATGTCCAAATAATTTATCAAAATTATGACTTACATAAGTTAGCATCCCAGCGTGAGCAACTGAAAAGAATATTAACACAGTTATAAAATTCGGGGACATTCAGGAATACTCTACAATACTTTTGAGCATGCAAATATTCCCTTGAGGGAAATTGGTAAATTGCCAATTACGCATATTGAAGCCAAAAGCTAAGATGAAAATCTGGTAACATGACTCACTCATAAACGGCATCGCTGGTCCTGCCAACGCTGAAATCCAGGATTCGGGCTGATTCAGGAGCTTGGAAAATTCGCTCAATGATACCCGTCTGAACGTCATGAGTTGCAACATATTGCCTGTTCTCAGGTCCAGTTTCGACCCAATAATTTTTTCCCCTTGAATAAGACAAGCTCCCAATAAAGCTAGTGAGATTGAGCAAGATCATGGATTCGGTGTCCATTCCTTTATTTTGGGACCTCTCAAGTGTGTCATTTCTCCTGAAGACCAACGTATGGCTTTCGGGGTCAAAATTCAAGTCTTCAATGTCTTTCCTGGCAAACCACTCCGTTACGACGAGGGTACTATTTGAGAAGAGCTGATTGTAGCGAAATTGAGACCCTCCTGAAGAGGTCCACATAAATTGCATGTAACGTGGATCTGCGGCAACCTTTTTTGAGTCTGAGCCTAGTTCTGGGGAGCAGAGAGAATTCCACAAGTTTCCAGTCTTAGTGTTGAGAATTTCCACGCATTTAGTTTGATTGTTGTGAATTAAGACGGTTCCATTAACGGCAAAGTTGGCACCCATAACTCTCCGCTCAGAAGCGGTGGCTGGATCTAAGAATTGCCAAGGGTCGGTGCCAGCGATATTTTTTCCCTCTTTGAGACACTTGAAGTCTCCAGTTTTTCTTTTGAAGCATTTCGCGTTATCTTCAAAAGCTGTCACGAGACCAAACTTACCATCGACCTCAGGAAACGCCTCTCCGTTGTGTGTTCTTTCTACACCCAGTTGAGAACCGTTGAGAAACAAAACCGAGTGCTCCATGACAGATTTCTGGTCTAATGCTTCTGTGGTTGTTTCCATAAGGATAGTCAAAGAAGGCCCTTGGCATGTGTTACCATTTGCGAGGTCCATTTTCATATACGACGGACAGCCGCAAATAGCTTTAACGCTAGAATTATAGGCATGTATGCACAAATGGCTGCATTTTAACGCGTTGCATGGATTTTCTTCTTTCCCCTCAAAGGTTTCGTAGATCTGAACTTGTCGCACTTCCTTTTGTTTCAGGCCAATGTAACGTTTGACCTCGTGTTTCGATTCCCAATTGAATTTGTACAAGGTGTAGCCTAACGTGGCATTGCCTCGCAGAAAATATAAGTGCTTTTCATAATATTTTATACTTCCAGGAACTATAGGAGACGTGGCTGAATCAAAAGTGAAAAGCTCTTGATTTCCTCCTTCGTAGTCCATGTGCAAAATGTTGTTGTCAAACCCGTAATAGACTCGTTGCGCTTGCCAATCAACCGCTATGCCTGTTTGAATGGTTGCATTCCCGGTAAACAATAGCCTTGCAGTTTCCGTGTCGTTGTGTATTCTCCAAAAACTGTGGGGAAATGATTCAAATTCTGGACCAGCGTAGAACATGATTCCGTGAACAGGATCCATTTCCGTGTGCAAGAAGACCCTAGAAGTAGTCCAAACGACTTTCGATGCTTTTGTTCTCATGTCTGTAGCAAATAGGTGGCTAAAACCATTTTTTAACCGTTGATGCCAGTATAGATTTTGCCCATAAATGTCGATTGAGGACAAGTTCTTCTCCAGAAAGTCTATTGATAGTGGAACTTCCAAATGAAAGGCAATAGTGCCATTGACCGCGCAACTGAATCGGCTATTTTCACTTGGATTTTGGTAGCATACGGTGCTCGTTCTAGGATCAGAGGCTATGGTCGAGTTTTCTGCTGTTGTTCCTTCGATAAGAACGTCCGGTTTACAAAGGTTCGTTGCCAGGATCATGTACTTTGCCTCCCGTGAATGCAAGTCGAGTGTTTGCACAATTATTTTAGGGAAATTTTCGCTGCAATCTGTGGTATCTGCAAAATACAAAATGGATTAGATTGATTTTATTGAAACAGAAGACTTTTGATATCGTTGATGCACTAGTTTAAAAACTGAAGTGGTCTAAGTTTCACCGTTGTCTGTCGATGCAGAGACTCGGTTGAGCATCAGCACAATACAGAAAAATTTAACGAGACGCATTTTAGCACCTTTATTATTAGTTGCGGCTGCACGGCACACCGCTTGAAAATTCATGTAAAAACGTCTTGCATCGACGAACTCCAGCTAGAGAATGTAACCTGATTTATAGCTAGCCCAGTAACTTAAAGTTTATGACACATTAGTGCGGTGCTTACGCAGTACGATGCAAGATTGGGTTTGCAAGAAAGAGTAATAATTACAGCAATAATGAGCCTACCTACGTAATGAGCGAGCTATAATCGCTTGATAAGGTCGAGAAACTCAATTAAGACGGACATTTTACTGGAATCGATTTTACGGGGAACTTGTTTACAGGATCCAAGGAAAGCACGTACATTCTGTGAGTTGTTGTTACATGACGCCATGTTTTTTCAACCCCACTGTGAGTTGAAGAAGACCGCATTTCTGACGAATTTAGAAGCTGACGAAGGAAGTTTTGTTTTTACCCTGTAAAGACAAAGTCCGTGATGTGAAAAGGAGCAGGGAGATTTTGTCACATGGGCTTCCGGACGCTGGATTTCAAGGTTTTCTTTCGTTGATGAAACTTCAAGTCGCCCGACCTATCAGATAACGCCTAAAATATACGTAAGATGTGTTTATTTACCCCAGCCAAATCTTGAAAAAGTTCAGCCTTTAAGATCTGGATCCGCATCACGCATGAAAGTGCACTGCACTAATGAGAGAAACTGTCTATTCCAGTACGACGTTGCCACCGCCGACGATATCACCGCCGACATCACGTGGGTAGGACGAGTTCAATAATAAATTACGTTTAGGAACGCTAGCGAGGGACTTAAAGAAATATTGAAAGAAGTTTGAAAGCAATTTCGCCTGAAAGGAGCTTGTCCGTTGAACATAAGGTGATTCACTCACAATTAAACCTACTGGAAGGAATTAAACGTATTCAGAAACGAACAGGTATAATCATCGCTAATACGTTTCAGTCATTAAATCCGTCCCACAAATAAACAATAAACTCTAGCGTTAATGCAGTAATAATATTTGAAGCCTAGGAGTAACCTTCTGGCGTTCAATTCTTGTGACCAGTGTGACTGAATTTCTTACCACCTGCAAATTACATCATTCACGCATGGAGTCAATGAATGATTTTAAACTATCCCGTTTCTCGTTCTGGATTGAATGAATCATAACTTCTGTCCTATTTCTATTAATTACTTATACTAGGTCGTTGACCCAGTGCACGTTGCCAAATGAGTTGATGGCGTTGCCATTCATTCATGATGATCCAGAAAAAGCATTTCCTTTCGTCAGTTCGCAAGTCGCCCTTCAGATGGCCAATCTAAGTGCATAAGGCGAACACTCTAGTCTGCTAACTGCCAATACGAATTCGCCCTTGCGAATCAACTTGATTTGTCAGCTCGTCCAGCTGAATCTCTCTACTGACAACTCAAACTCTGGGAAAGACTTGACTTTTTCCATTCCTTTGGTGAATCAGGTTCATTTATCAGCCGACCGAATATGAATAATTGACCATGTTGTCAACCGACAATCATTGGTTTGTATGCACGCAACTCTTCCGCCTTGACAAATAACTTGTGTGTGATTGACATATTAACACACTTCAGTTCCCACATTTCAATCCACCAAATACTGTTGCGGAATGAGCAGACTAATAACGCCAGCACTATCGCTTTGTGCTTGCGGAGGAGGCCGATATTCCTACCGCGATGTTAATACTGCTCTGCAACTGCCAGTATGAGTCCTCAACTTCAAGTCTTCACAGAGCCACGGAAGTCGAATATATCAGAATGCGATGCATCATTGATTTGACCAGCTTGACCATCCGGATGACTCGTACACAGCTAGCCACAACAGTATCAATCACAATGCAAAACCACATCAGCTGCGTCAATGCTGCTTGCATTCAAGTCCCAAGATTCGGCCATGCAGATGTTAATGAAACTAATAGCTCTTCGCGCATCATCGTCATCGTCGCCCTGATTTTGCAATCCCGTAGGGGAAAGTGGTCAACTTTGTTGCTAATGTGCAGGACCGCGTAATAGTCTATAAGCTATGGCAATGACAATGGCCCAATGCCAAACTGCTTAAACTGACTTTGCCCGCTTCCATCATGTCTTAAAGTGGGTAACATGAATATGACAATGACACCATCTCATGTTTTGCCGATGCCAGTGGAACATGCAGCGTCTTGATTACATTCTTGTTTACAGAGTATTACCACACGTGATGACCAACACTGCGTTTGATGTGGGATTTCATCTTTTTCTTTACATGGTTTTTGTGGAGAAAATATGTCTCATCCTAAGGAAACGAAATCCCTGGGAGAGCGTCGGCTCTTCCGAGAGCAGAAACAGCAAAAAGCCGAATAAGCAGCAGAGAGGTTCAAGCCTTCAGCCTTGAGCTGGTAACTTCACTGTGACTAATAAGGTTTGTGAGTAATGTATAACGAAATCAGCCTGGGATTTCATCTTGGAACGCGTTGTTACCACGGAAAGTCTTACTGATTATTGAAGAACGGCTATGATCAACTGTACTTTGTGCATGTGCCGCATGACATCCCAGTGTGAAAATAACCTAACAAGGATGAGAGATAATCTGAACCAAAGAAAAGAGTTTACAGGGCCGAAGATTCTACTTTTCTTAAGATTATGCGTTACGGGACCTCTTTGGTTGGGACTCTCTCTTGAATGCAAGGCAACTGCAAAACACCAGAGGAATTATCCTTCACTATGTAATGTAGTGTCACGTTCATTCAGCAATGCTCTCTCTACTGTTATCATCAACCGTTGGGATATAGAAGTTTAAGAATGAACCCAGTGTACCTGCTTCTACTCACTTTAATTCCCGATGCATGAAAGCACAACATTTTAGGAAGAAGGAGTTTCACGAAGGGTTGTGCACATATAACTAAATCTGTATTAAGAGCTCTGCGCTACTTGCAAGTTCCCCCCACTACACTGTTATGTCTGCTGCCTGTCGATCACACACTACAAAGAATTGGGGATATGGGATAGGGAATTGTGGCAGTCAGTCAGTGCGGTAGTCAGCCCAGTTAGCGACTCAAATTGAGTTGTTTGCTTCCCTCAATTATTTGTCCTGATCAATAAGATTCAGCATAAACTTCGTTGTTGTTTCCTTCACGTCTTCGTGTTTTAGTTTATGTTTGTTAGTTAAATTTTGAAGTGGTTTTAATCTTTTAATTTGCACAAGGACATAAAAACCGTTATTATGCTCATCTGATTCCTATCGCCCTTGTGTCTTGCTTAAAGAATTTTGCGATTTGAATTATTTCAACCGAAGTTGGAGCTTCGTCGTTGCTTGAATTTGTTTCTAATTGTTTGCTTGGTGAACGATAAATTAAGATGGTTTAGCGGGTGTTTTGTTGAAATAATTTTGGCTGAATTCCGTTTTAACTGCACGTGTTCTGGTCTCGATGTGATCAAGTGATATTATTACGTACATGTAGACCTTTGAAAAGAGGTGACGACGTTAACTTGTGTGACCTCAAATTGGCGTGTGAAAATTAGGCTGGGAGTTACGTAAGTTTCTGCTAATGAGCTCCTATGTTTCTCTAAAACCTTATTACAATGTGTTGCACATTTTAATCGACACCGAAAAGATTACTTGAGACGGATAATAAATTTTATTAATTATTGCCCACTTTTCATTGCAGTTTTGGGAGAACTGAGAGAAAGCGAAAATCAGCCTTGTAAACACATGGTCAATCTATCCGAAGATGTCCAATTGAGGTTAACATCAGAAGAAAGAATACATCGGAAGACTCCACCGAGACAAAAGCCCGTATTACATAATTGGTTGAGGAAGAGGTGTAGAATTGTAGGCGTTTTATTAATTGCTAGCGACTAGCGATAGCGCGGTAGGAGCTAGCGGATTTTAAACGGGTAGCGTCTAGATTGAAAGCCTGAAATCGCAAGTCTGGAAAAGGATAATCAACTAAGTAGCTGAGGGAGAAATTGGACTGCAACAAAGCTATTTTTGTAAAGTTTAACAAACGTCATCTAGTATCTCTATATTTGTGAAGACAGAAAAAGTACTTTTCTAAAAACATATACTTTAAGATGGCGTTCGCAGGGTTGAAAAAGCAGATTAACAAAGCTAATCAGTTTGTTAATGAAAAGATAGGGGGTGCGGAGGGAACAAAATTGGATGAAGAATTTTTAGAAATGGAAAAGAGGACAGATATTACAAACGAGCTTGTAGAAGATTTACAAATGAAGACCAAAGAGTATTTGCAACCGAATCCAACTGCGAGAGCCAAAATGGCTGCTGTAAAGGGTATATCAAAGTTAAGCGGTCAAGCGAAAACGTCCACGTATCCTCAACCGGAAGGAACGTTAGGAGAATGTATGATAAATTATGGAAGGAAATTAGGTGAAGACAGTGTGTTTGCCCAAGCGTTACTGGAAACTGGGGAAAACTTGAAGCAGATGGCGGAGGTCAAGTACGGGTTAGATGATGCTGTTAAACAGCAGTTTCTGGATCCACTCCACCAGTTGCAGACAAAAGATCTTAAGGAGGTTATTCATCATCGAAAGAAGCTACAAGGTAGAAGATTAGATTTCGATTGCAAGAAGCGAAAATACATGGCAAAGGGAGCTGGAGGAGCAGCAATCACGGAAGAAGAAATCAGGCTTGCGGAAGACAAGTTCACGGAAAGTTTACATCTAGCTCAGATGGGGATGCACAATTTACTGGAGAATGATGTAGAACAAGTGTCGCAGCTGAGTTCTTTCGCCGAAGCCATGTTGGAATACCATCAGCAGTGCGTGCAAATTCTGCAAGGATTGACGCGAGCTTTGGATGAGAAGAAGCGGGAGGCTGCGTCAAGACCGAAGAAGGAGTATAAACCTAAGACTATCAGAGATTTACGTAGTGATAGCTTCTCTATACACCAGACAACTAATAACAACGATGTTGATCCGCCGCCATATTATACCGGAGGAAACGCAAGTAATGGAAATGGATCTTACGGTTCTGGAGCAGCAATCTCAGCGCAGTTGTATCCGCCTGTTCCGCTAATGAATAGCAAGCCAGTGGCAAAACCAATGTGCAAAGCTTTGTATGATTTTGATCCGGAAAACGTTGGCGAACTGGGATTCAAGGAGGGAGACAACATTGAACTAATAAGTCGAATAGATGAAAACTGGTTTGAAGGAACTGTACGAGGTAAAAGTGGATACTTTCCCGTCTCATACGTTCAGGTCGTCGTCCCGCTACCATAAGGTATGTGAAGATTTGCTCAATTGAAGCTTTGAAAGTCCTTAAATATTCTAGAAGCAGATAGATTTGTTTATATCGCCCTTTAATTCAAGCCAGAACCGATTCCGTTGCTTAATCGTCTTAACCGTTGTTGTATTTCGTTTACAGTTGAGGAGTGGGTCGCGCAAATACGTTGAGATGCATCTTCACAGCAGTTAAGAAAAAACACATTGCTCCAGATTGTTTTGAGATTCGGTTATAGGTCAACGTTGTTAGATTATTAGCACGAAGGTACACTTATTAATTCAACTTCGAAGCTTATTTCTGTCTATAACCTTTTCAGTGTACTAGTAACAATATAACCGAGTTTAAACCTGATTGATTGTACATCCACTTCGAATTAAGTATTTTGCCTTGGGACGTACAAAAATGCTACAATCAACCACCTACGGTTAAGTTTTAGCAGCAATTGATTCAAATAGTTTAGAACTTCTAATGTTATATTTCTGTCCACGAAATACGTAGATGAGGTAGATCGATGTAAGGGAACGCGATATTTGTTAATCATATCATTAAGTTGATAACAAGAAGGGAGGGATTAATACTGTCATTGTTACAGCTGTTGCAGGTAATTGTTCAAATTGTTACGGTAATTTAGTAAACAAAGTCTGACACCTAATATTTTAGATAAAGAGAGTAAACCTGTGTGTCGGCTTGCACCATAACTCTTGCGTTGTCGAAGTCCATCGT
The DNA here is from genome assembly GCA_009872375.1 of Sminthurides bifidus. Lineage (NCBI taxonomy): Eukaryota > Metazoa > Arthropoda > Collembola > Symphypleona > Sminthurididae > Sminthurides > Sminthurides bifidus. The sequence goes on from VRMD01001147.1 coordinate 14,755, forward strand.
AGCAAATAAAAAGACTTGTATGTTGTTATCCGCTGTTAAGTAATTTAAAGCAATTCCTTTCACATGACACTCGCAGTTACGCTATGACTGTAGTGTACGATTTTTAAACAAACGGTTCTTTTTTAAATGCCTAAAAAGCTTGAACTATTAATAATACTGGGGAAAAGTCTTCTTTATTTCCACAAGAAAATCAATTCTATTCCAATTCTAATGCGTCAAACTCATAAGGTTTGGACACTTTGAGTTATGATTTCAGTCATAAAATTGAACTTAAAGTGTCTCAAATTGTGCTAAATGTTTTAACCAATCAATGAACATTGGATCGCACCGGACCTTTTCCAATCTAGAATCTTCCTCCAAAATACTTGTTCTATAAGAGAATCTTAGCATGACGAATTCATCCAATCAATCATGCCTAATTAGTCGATTAAATAGCCAACAAAAATTGTCATTGTACGCTATAAAACGTTGCACATCCTATCCATGACTGTCGTTTAACACCTGTCATTTAAACGTTAATGTCATTGGCGGAGTGCTTGCTGATATAAAATTGCACAGAGTGAAGGCCTTACGCTGTCGGGTAAACTACGTTTGCGGCCAAAATTAGCGCGTTTACGGGTTGAACACAACCTTAAGTGGGATTTTCGACTGTAAACAATTACGCAAAGATAGTTACTAAAGCACAGCTTAAACCTTTTAATCCGACCTCTCGCGATCCAGTGATACCTGTATGACGTATACTGGAGCGTTACCTCAAGGTAGAGTACGCTAATCACTTCCAATTTTAGTTGCTGCGGTTTAAGCTAATTGTACTAAATTCCAAGAAGTTCAACTGACAACATTTATTCTCCAGCCTGTTCAATTTCAATTTGCAACGCAGAAACACCTTGTAGATATGAGTTGCAGAAAATTTGCTTGTTTGGCAAGAAAATTACCAAACGACCGGGATAATCACTGTATATATTGTTTGAGCCACTTTGTGCTCCTTTCTCACAATTTAAGTCTTATTTCATTCAATCATTTCGAGCAGAACCATAAGCTGCCAACGGAATTGATGCCCGATTCATCCGAGTATTTGTGTGCCTATCATATTCAATTCGATAATTGCTTTTCAGAAAATAAGCCCTCCCCCCAAATATCATCACGAAAAAGCTTTTTCTGAAACTCACGTAGTCTGACAGTTGTATTCACGATGTATGTCTTTGTTCACGATACTTCCATCAAAGTATACGTGCCATGCCACCGTTCTGCTTTCTAGAGTCAATAAGTCCCTTGCAATTTTAGCTATTAAAGTTAAAATATCGCGAGGGAACCGGTTTAAGCGTGTCTATCGGTATTTGACGGAATGATTATTTGAAAATTATGTCCTATGTTGGCATTCAAACGGCAAGACTTTTATTACTGCACTACTAAGTTAAGAAGCTGACTTGTTAAACGATTAAGACTGGCAGTTGAGTTTTTGAGCTTTGGAAGCTTAATTTGCTACACTACACAATTATTCTCGGATAAATTCTTATGAAATAAGTTTGGGGATTGAAGTTGAAATTGATTTCGGTTACAACAGAAAAGTTGATCTGCAAAACGGAATTCCTACTCGTGGAAAAGCACGGAAAAGATTTTCATGCGATGGAGACAATTTAGTTCCCAAACGTGGTAGGTTTTAACCTACGTTATAGAGGCGGAGGTAAGTCACTGACGTCTGATCGGCTTTCATAATGAAACAGATACGATCAGGTGTAAAATAGAGAACTTTTATAAAGATTCTAAGCTAAGGAGTTTTCTTTTTTTTCATTGTTTACTGATCGAAAACTTACGTTGACAAAAATGTTTATAAAACACGATATTTTTGACTCCTTCGCCCTTCTGGGGCTTGTATTTATGTAGTATTTCCACAGCAGGAGCAATAAATAGGCCATTTCCTTGATGAGAGAAGGCCTCATCGCATCTTATGTTTCGTCATGTACCGATGGCGCTGCTGTTGTCACTGGCGGGTGTTCGATCGGGAGCATTCGCTTGCGAAATAATCGCATAAATAGCACCATTCCTGCAGATCGGAATTAAAAATAGGAATGCTAAGGAGCTGCGCCATTTACAATGTCTTTTAATAATAACAGGACCCTGCGTGAAACTTACCTACAAATGTACAACATACTAAAGCCAGCATTATCCAAACCCAGCACTTACATGCTCGTCTGTTATACACTGCTAGTTTGTCAATTTCTGTTCCCAATTTGTCCCGATTTGCATCTACTTGTGTGACAGATTTTGTTAAAACCTATTGAAATGAATTATTAAAAGGTACGTCTCGGTCGTAAATTCTTAATCAAGCAGATAACTCCTCTCAGCATATTCTAAACGTTGTCTCGTCTTAAGTCAAATACCTCTGTGTCTTTTCGCACTATTTCTCCTGCTAGAGCTGCTTGTTCCTTCAAACTTCGTGTCAAATCTATCATATGATCCGCAATTTTTTCTTGTATCCGCTGCTGGTATCGAAGTACTTGCTCCAAATCTTTGTCTTCGGCCAGGGCATCAGTCTCATCAACAGAGCTAGAGTTTCCAAATAACTCATTCCGCAGATCCTCTGCATACTTGTTCCTATGACGGTGTTTGATTTCCATGGGACGTGACGAGTCAAGAGACACACAGTTACTCATATTGAGCTGTATGAGATGCGATGTAGCAGCTACCTTTTCTTCCACCGTATCCTTAGAAAAGGCAATTAAAGTGAGATTGTTAACCTGGCAATTCCACTAACTAGACTACAACAATTTTGGCACAAACCGACATAGGAAGGCGATTAAACAAGCCAAGCGCTTACCAATTTGGTAGTGGCAAGCACTCCTTTTAGCAGTTCCACCCTCCTTGTATACTCATTCAAGGTTTCCTTACTTGGCTCGCTACAATTGCAATTAACTCGTATTATTTTAAAATATTAATGCTGATGCAAGAATCTGCATGCAAAAGATTGAATGCTAAACTTACTTTGGTCCGCCGCGTAATTCCTTGAGCATGTTCTGCAAAGCCTCTATGAACTGTAAAATAATGCATTTATGGCGTGACTTGTCATTTTTCATGAGCTAAACATTCCTAGATTCATGGCTGCCTTTTTGTTCAGTCTAATTTCCTTATTTTAACCATCAAGTTATTTGATATGGTTAATTTATCGTACCTTTTCCAATCTCCAATTGTTACAGCCATTTGACTTTACTTCCAAGGCCATTTCTTCTGTTTTGGCCAATAATCTGATAAAATTGATCTCTGGCCGTGAGCGAGATGGCTCGCCATGTTTTTTGACTGATGAAGCGGAAGTCACCATCCTGCGGACTCGCCGTTGTCGTTAAGATTAACGATTAAAAATGAAATAAATTCAAACACCAAAACTGTCACAAGCACTCATTGTGGGCACTACAATTATTTAAGAACAAGCAATTCAGACAAATTTTCCATAATCACAGTTTTAGTCAACATTATAAAAGTTTACATCGCAGCTGTTCTTGTTGCACGTTGCACCTGCGACTACATAAAGCCAACAAACTTTATAATTTAGCAACAATTCCTAGAATCAATTATTAATAATGCATATGATTTTTTTACTGCATTTAAAGCCATCGAGTTCAGGACCGGTTGATTTTGAATTCGGGCGGTTCATATCTATGGGTTTTCATTGTGTTCCCGGCAAGGTAAAGCTCCGGCTGGAATTGTTATGTAATCAGTACTGGAGAGTACTGAATACATAACAGACGTTTTCGTCGATTTAGGGTACGTAGAGTACAGTAGTCTGCATTACTGGAAAAGGGAGGGCAGTGCTGTACGGGAAGAGCAGGAACGCACGGAGTAGGAAAAGCGCTGCTTGTAAGGGATGGATACGAGTGTGTGTGTAAGGAACGCCGTTCACGTACTGCGGT
>VRMD01001148.1:0-18659 GCA_009872375.1 Sminthurides bifidus
TTTTCAGTCGTACAAACCTCATCGCTTCCTCTTATTTCCCGCTACACTTCTAAAACGTTGTCTTAACGCACCGACTTGGCAAATCTGGACCAAAACCCAGACAAAGAAATGGCAAAGTATACCATTGCAATATTGTACCAGTACAAACTTCATTTTATAACAGCTGTAGTCGACCAGCAATTCCAACTGCAGCTATGGAAAACAACACTACCGTTACAGAATCCATTGTTGACGTAACACTTGTATCGACTAAAAACCCTGATCACTTCTAAGTTACAAAATTCAAAAAATCTGGATGTTTCCAGTCCGACTGATAGCCCGATGTTCACGCCTCAAGAGCCGGGAAGTGGGCTATGGAACTTATTGCTCCAGTCGTGGGAGAAAGTTAAGAGACATATTTCAGGATTTAGTAGGCCGTTGTTGAGCGGATGAAACTAAGAAATTGCTCTCTTTCTGCCACGACCCAGACGAAAGAGTACTGTGGAAACTTGGGATGTGCCCTAGGTCTCCTAATCCCTTTACAGGACATCGTAACTTGCACTTATGCCCATTACGGCAATTACTTGCGACATAACGGAGCTCTAAAAGTTAAATCATTTTTGTCAACATATGAGCAAAATTATTACAGGACCTAAAATCCGATTCTGAACAGCCTTTGAATAAGATGGGTGCCGTTGTACGAAAACGATCACTTACCACAAGAACAAGTAGCTATTACCACCAGACGCGGAGGAATTATTACCTGACCAGGTCTCTATCAGCACCTCAGCATCGGAATTTAAAGCCTTTACACGACTACATTTACAAATCCAAAAAATACAATTACATGAAAAAGAAATCCTTTCAAAATTCCCTACAACGGAAAAGAGTTGCTCATTGATCTCCAAAATCTTGGAATATCTTCCCCATGATTAACGTCACATGAGCTTGTCTTTGGTAAGGTATGATGGGTTCTATTTCCTGACATTGATGTAGAAAGAAATCTCGTGCATCTTATTGACAAACTCACAGTGAAAGGTTTTACGGGAAAGAAATTGAAAAATGACTCTTTGAAACAGATATTTATCACCTTTTATAGGAGAGAAAGCATTTGATCCAGTCAATATGTTGATCCAAGAAGAGTGTTCGAATAAGAAATGTTTCAAGCTCATAACTGGGCTATTTGCTGAAAACACACTGCTCCTTATGCACGACCTGTGTTGTACAGCTAAAAGGAGGGATTCGTGTATATTTTCCTCTGTTTTACCAAAGCCGGCTTGGTGTACGAAAAGGAATACAACATCTGAGTTTCTCAGTGAGGAGCATAATAATGTATGTACGCATGGACCCGAGCGCAGGAAATGGAAGATGGAAAGAGAAATGTACCGGAAAGGAGCAACAGTGTAAGAGATTGAAAAATTATAAAGGCTCGCCAAGTCGAAAGACTTGTTTGATTTGCTTTTTATTACAGCATTCAATGTCAGATAGGAAGCACGTGGAGCAAATGGGGAAAGTGGAAATGCTTCCTGGCCAAGGTACATAAAACACAGTGGTCGGTTGTTGTTACTTTGATTGCAGGAATGAGATTGGATACACGGGGATGAAAACACTAGTCTTTGAGATAAAATAAAAAGGAGTAAAAACTGTTTGTTGAACACATTTGCTCCTCACTAGTTTCTTCCGTACTGGTACCGCAAATCCATCATGAAAACATACACGGAATCAGGAGGAGATAAATGGCGAAATGAGCAAATGTAAATAAATCATAAAGGCTTAACTGGTGAACGAATGTGGGGAAGGAAACTTGGCCAGATTATCGAACTGCTTAAGAAATGATGAAGAGGGAATGGCCGTGGTGCGAAAACCATGGCGGAAAGTGCTGACAATTACAGGGCTTAGCTACCCCAAGTAACTAATTTAGTGCAACTGCAGGTAGCTGCTAAAAGCCCCAAAGATCTTACTACACAGATCAGCGGCTCAGCGCCAGCTAATGGAAAACTGACACAGGTTACGTCCATGTACTCCACGTTAATCTTTTCCAGTTCCAGTAAGGCATAAAGCGGTGTAGGAAAATAGTCGAGAGAAGGGCTCAGTGCCTTGATATTCCTGGTGAATGTGACCTCAAATAGTTCTGTACAGTGAAACAAAAAGCCTTATGGCTTCGCAAAGTTTTCCAAAGTCCATAATTCGTGTCCAAACTTGAGGTTTTTGGTGGAAAGTGCGGCTCTTTATTCTAAATTGACCACAGACGACTTGAACCAACTCCAAACTGCTTATAGGCAAGAGCTGGTAGGACGGAAAGTCTAGGCTGGAAATGCCACAACCAATTCCTTGCTCCAGTAGCAGATACTGCAGTCGAGAAGTTCGCAGAGCAACTGGTTCGGAAACTCAAATATTTTTCCATTTGTGAATCCCAAAGCATGAACAAATCATGCATATTAACGAGCTGCTTGGTGGGAAGTTTCCCATTGAAATCCAACCGCAAGAGGAGTAGACGCTAATCGGACCCACATTTGAAGAGGACATGGGCCGCAAGCTATTGCAGTGTCGCAAGTTCTATCGTGAGATGGAAATTTATCGGCAGTTGTTTTAACTCTNTGATTTGGTAATGTGTTAGTCCAGGTTAGCGGATCCGCAGCCTTCCCTCGGCCATCAAAGGTCAATGATCAAAGATCCGACAGAGAGGCTGATTGAAGAACAACAGATGAGGGAGAGCATTGGTAGGTCATATAAGCATGTGGTGGGAGCGACGACTATAAGCGACCAAGTGCAATATGCCAGGCCAATATGTGCTGCCAAGGAAAAAATCTTTAACCAGGCAAGAGTTACTTGTGGATGTAAAGAACTTGAGAAGTGATCTTGTTTTTGGAGAATACGTGTGGATCAAGTTGAACTGAACAACACTTCTGCAATAGTGCGGAAACCCTTCGGAATGGGGATGAAGCGCAATGCGGAATAATGCCGAGACCATCACGCACAAACTTTCCATGTTGCTTTCTCCGGAAAACGAAATACATCCATTAGCAGCATACAAACTCCGCGTACTTGCTACTCCTGACTGGATCTTTTACCCAGGTTTTTTCTTGTCTCATATTTTCTTCCCTCATGAATCCACCATTACAATTCAAATAATTACCCTTGGTTGTCTGCATAGCAAAATCCCAATCCACCACGCACATTTAGCGCCTGCCTCAGCACCTCACTCAGTCCAGTCCATGAAACGTGATAAATTACTGCAACAAGAAAACCCGGCACCAAAGTGAAAGAGAAAGTGACGGCCCAGGACGCCGTTTCACACACGCTCGCAATTTCACAGGTAAGCAGCGCATTGTTAGCACACAACTGCTACAATCTCTTCCATCGTCAGGAACGGGTCTGGAGTCTGGATGCGTGTAACGGTTAGATGGTGGAGACAGCATTTTCATTCTGTCTTGTCTTGTTCACTTGATTCATGTGCATGAGCTGAGGTTTAGTTTATGATTTTCATCATTGTAATCGTTAGAAACGAGTGCTGTAGCCACGATGACATCTGCCGTATTATTAAATGTTAATAAAAAATGAACTGAGTGCATAAAGCTCTCGTGTCCTTACCTTGCACAAATAGCAGAAGACATAAGAGAGGAGCCACAAGTCTCAACCTTTCAGGCATCTTCCAACGATATGCCTGAGGCTGTCCCCCTTGAATCAAGTAGAAAGTGCGTATTATTAACTTACAAGACCAAGTGGTGTAAATTTTCAACTTTGGAACATGTGTCGAGATGGCTCATCTTCTAAATTTAAAACTGGATCGACCAAAGTTGATTGACTTAAGACAGAATACAAGTCAATGTACACAATTGTATCTCTACGTCCTCCTTCGATGATTTTATGAAAACTGGCAGCGATAAATATAAATACCTCAGGACGGGAAGTGAGTCCTGACTCGCAAGATTCACTAGTGCGGTAGACTGGACTGGGAAGGATTTAGGATGCGGCTAATTTGGTTGGACCTAAATTGTACATTGCGGAGGGAAGTTAGCGTGCATAATTTCTCTGGAGAACTGGAAGCTTGCTTTATTTAGAAGGAAAAAAATGCTTTTCATTAATATCCATGTGAAAGTTGGGGGTCTCGCAGTGCATGCAGGGTCGACCTCGTTGCAGCTCCTGGTCGTATGAGCTGCACGCTCGAGAAGGAGAATCCACACGGGGTGGTGGTGGGAGGGATTGGACGGGTGAAAGATACACAGGAGAGGAAGTAAGTCACAAATGGAAATGAATCATCACGACCTACGAAGAGAAGCCGGTGCGGGGTATTGTGGCTGGCACCTGCTCCACGGCACGGGATTGAGCTTAGAAGAAAGAAGGTGTGAAAAAAAAACTCAGACACGTTCCTTATAAAGTAGCTGTGGAAATGAACACGAAACGCCTACATGAAATAAGGAGGTTATGAAACGCCAAGATTTGTAAGAAGGCGCTGAATTACGAAAAGGCTAGTGGAATATATATGAGTTTGGCATGCAACTTTTTAGGTTTCCTTCAAAGATGTTATTTCTTTGTGCAAGAAGACGTTGTGGGAACAAACAACGTGTACTCCATTTTCTTACCAGGGAATATAACGGAAGAGGAAACAATTCCGCGAGAAAGCATCAAGATGGCGAAATGTGTCAAAAAGCAAAACTGTAAATTGTAGTGAAAAACAGAGCGCGGCAGATCCTCGATATTAGAAATAAAAAGCATGACAGAAACTAAGATTCCCTTGTACATTTTCACGGCTCGAGGCCTACTTCACCTCTCTCTGGCTCATCCTCTGAGATTCCAAGTACACACGAGGGACAGGAGCATGAATTTTTATGCTGATGCCAAGGCAACGTTCAAGGGACGCCAGGCCGTTCCTTCCACATGATTCCAAGCCAACCGGCGTTAAGCATTCCCAAAAGGGTATTGTATATGACCCTCTTTCAGTTTTCTTAAAAAATTGTGCACAGCAGCTAGTCGCCCCTTCGCCAACTAGCGGGTCGTTTTCAAAAATTGACCCAAAAGCCAGTCTACAGTTACGTTTCCTACAGGCACTGTGTTAAGGGGAAACATGGACCACATAGTCTGAGAAATTCAACGTCACCCCTATTCAGCTCCATTGACTTCAGTAATACTAAGCTTGAGGAATCTTCTAGCAACAAATTTTAATTTCAAGATACAATTAAAATCATAACCTCTGTCAAAAGACCACGACATTTAAATCGGAAGGGTGACGATCACAGACGTCTTTGACACACTAATGTTCTCACATTCATGATCCTGGGTGACTGAATGCGGAATAGCAAGGAAAACTTTGATATCATTCACCCGGCTTGAGACTCAAACCCTTCCGAACTTGGCACTGAATTGATAAGTTTTCATGATAAATGCGTTTGCACGGAGACACGGGTAGACTTACGTCTCAGTCTTTAATACAACCTAATTAAACCACACTGACTGACTTGAAGCAGTTGTTGAAAGTGTTGAGCAGCCAGGACCACTAGACTACGATTGATACCACAAGGCGGCTGTGGAGCAATGCCACCACTCTCACTTGCTTTCTCCACGACTTTCACTGCCTTCACCAGTGCGCCTTCTACCCCTGCTCGTCAGTAAGTGAGCCGGCATTAGGTGCAGCTTGCAGCGAACGTTCCCACCGCCTGGCGGACTCTGACTGGGTGAAATTCGTGCCGATTCCTCGAACGTCGTTGCTCTTTTACCTACATGTGCCATTTAGGCGATACTCAAGATGAGCAAAGTCTCGACTTCTAGCAGCGAGAATCCTCCCTCGGCAAACTTTTATCGTTTCTCTACATACCATGGAGTTTTGTTAAAAACTTTCCCTGGCTTTCCGGTCGCAGTTACCAGCTAAAGCTTTTTTAATAGGTGTTGAACGTTCTGAAAGCTGAGTATCAGTCTCATTTCGGCAAAACTAAACGCCACGTTTTCACAAAACGTATACCTGACGTCACTTAGAATTTTGTTAAATCTCGCTTCCTCTTTCACCTTAACCCCACCCCAATGCATTGTTCGTCCAAAGAACCGTCAAATTCCCTGGAAGGAAAGCTCAATTAAAGGTTGTCCTTTCTTTAAAATTATGGTATATTCAGCTCATATCCTTGCTACATACTCAGTTGTACCACTTACCTAAGTAAACTGTGACACCTGATCGTTTTTTTTCCATAATAACATGCTTACTTCAGTTACTCAGTGGCGACACTAGGCGCATCATTGAGTTTGAATTGAACTTTTGAAAATACTGCATGCAAATCTACTTTATTTAATGACCGTGGTAACGAAATCTTAACATTTGAAGACATGCTCTGTTACCAATGACGACATGAGTTATACAGTGAAGCTTCTGGACTTGCCAGACAGTTTTTCTTCTCCCATTCCTCAGAAGATTGGCATGGCAACAGAGAGAAATGGTATTCATCCTTTTCTTCTAGTACAGAGATTAAAAGACTTAGCTAAAAAAAATCATTTTCGGGCATTGGGGGCGGAAATTCACTGAGAAGGGAGAAAGTAGAGCAAAGAGGATGAAGAAGCTCTTAACGAAAGTGAATAATTCTCTTTGGCTGGTGCATTGAATATTAAGCTGATACTGCGAGCTCCTCCAAGTGTTCACACCTCAAGAGAAGTCGAAGGCCAAATTGATTTGTCAATCAATCATTATCATTGCTACGCCTTTCGGTTAACTCGCTTCCGACAGTCTTCTGACTGAAGTTCAGGCTAGTTTCCAAAGTTTTTTCTTCCTCAGGGATTACGGTAAGGTATCCTAAAAGTAAGGCCCCGAATGCATCTTTTACAGTCATTCTTACTGCGAGGTCACTTGCCGTTTTTACTATCAATCATGAACTGCAGTTAATGGAATGGTAATACTGATGTACAATACGTGCAAAACATGGCATTTTGTTCTCAAATGAAAAATGTAATTCGAATACCGACAGCGAGTTAATAATTTCCAACCAGGATTCATCGTGCAACTAGGCTTGATCGTGACAATTTTCACAAACGTAATACAATCTTTTACTGAGTAAAATTATGGCTTTCACAAAACAGCAAGTTTTTAAATTTACTGGTTAAGCTCGATTCTCTGGGTAGAATCGGAAGTCAATTAGTATAAACTCTCTTGACACATAAATTGGTTTTGTTTATGTTCATAGGGCTGGGGTTGCATAAACATTTTTACTACCTCGAATTCTACTTATTGGAATCAAAGACATTAATCAAAGATTTCCTTATACTTGACTGAGCCGATGGCCGCTGTACATTTCCCAGTTGTATCCATACTTCTTCGTTTCGCGCCAGGACGAGAAATTGATGACTTGTGTCGCAGAGGTGAGGAAGGAATGAAGTCGCTTTTTGCTCAGCGTCAATTAAATTTCACGCCAAGGCTTCAAGTCAAACGGAAGTGGAGTTTCTGAAAAGGACAAGAGTACGCGGATTTATTCATTTTCTCCTGCCATTCATAATTATTTCCGCGCACAAGAGGCTAGCTTCCCAGTAGCAGTCAAGATTGCAATGCAATATTAATTATTGTCAAAGGCAGCTATTCACACATGAAGGAACGTGCTGCGACGATACACGACCATGCAATAGATGAAATATGCAGCTCATGTGTAGAATTTTATGACTGGGAAACACACGCAACTATGGACACGAGGGAAAGCTAACTTTCACCACCTTACGGCGAGCGCCGCAGTGGCTGAAAAGATGTACAGTAGAATCGTGTAGTAACACTAACGCTCGGGACCGACAAACGTCATTCTAACCGCAAGTTTTATTGTTACCTCGAGGAAAAAATTGAATATTATTACTACAAATGAGTATGTGCGTAACATTTCAAAAAATGAAGGTACAAAAAATAAGTTTTGCCAAACAACACTGACGTGAAATTCTGACCAGGGAAATTTACAGCTCTCATTGTTAATTACTAATCATTTAACTACAAAAAGGCATTACCCGATATTATTCACAAGCCGTCATACCCGTTTTCTCATTTAAATTGGGAACTGCGAGATTCTACTATAACTGGAAAAAATAATTGCTCACCGAATTGGAAATCCCATCCCGCTTGAAATGTAAACCTTCTGCTGCTCGAATGCAGTCGTCGTAGATCCGCAACAAGTCCCTCACTTCTCCCCATGCCCCGTGATTGAACCTCACTGTGCGCAGAATGTCATTCACATTCGTAGTGCTGGTACCTGAAATGCATCAACGTGTGTAAAATCACTTTCAGCCAGGTGTGTCTTGCTCCGACGTCTAAGACTTATTACCCAATAACACACGGTGGTGTGACATAACAAGAAACATGATTACGTAACCGGGTAAGGAAATTCAAGCATATCAGATGAAGTTACAGCTTTATTGTCAAGCCATTCAGTACTACATGTACTGTGAACAAGGCGAGGATGAAATCCATCAGCTTCCTTCCTATTACCAATGAATGACAACAATAGAACCCCTTTAAGAGACTGGAGCCCGTGCTGCTCCACCAGCTAAGATTTTCAGCAACGAAACAATGGTCGCAAGCGAGGTCATCAAATTAGGATGTTCCTTCATGGTCAGAAATCCAATTTCAAGACGGATAGGCAAAGAACAGCCATTTTTTATAGGACCAGTACCATAATGCAGTTTAGACATGGGCTAAGCTCGCTACAAATGGGGAGCTAGATTGGCTAGAATTGTTGAAAAAAATGTGATTACCTCAGAGGTAAAAACCTTGGTTTTGTTTTGATGCAGTCTCAAGTTACTGAGAGACAGTGAGGAAGATGAAGCCTGTCCGCAGATCTAATAGGAAGTTGTTGTGCTGCAGTGCGAAAGTTTGGAAATTGTCTAGCACATTCTAAAAATTACAGCTTTGACGATACTTCAAGTGTGTCTTAATTAAATTCCCTGTAACTGGAGCTCATACAGACGGTGTGCGGTGAGAGGAAAATGTACTGCTTTCATTATGCCTTTAACATCACAGAATCAGTGCTACACGAACCGTCAAAATTGCAATTCAGGAGCTCGAGCAGGAAACACCAAGAGAAGCAGTTAGGAACTTTGCTCGCTCACTTAAGGAAAAAAGTGCTGGAGCCATACGAATTCAAATCTACGATATTGCTCACATGAGCCTGCAACTGGCTAAAGCAATCTGCGGAAACAAACTGGGGGTTGAAGCATAAAATGCACGTTTTCAATTTACAAACTTTTCCTACCCACAACACAGGTTGGCAGGCAAGCGGCTGAAATTCTCCAATGCTCGAGGGTAATGCTTTTACCTACTGAAGCGAAAAGAGGGAATGTAAAGGGGCAGATTAGAAAACGTGTGGTACTTGGACAACCATACGCGATAAGGTCAGGAAAGCATAAGGTGAGCATGTAACTTGGCACGCTGGGCCGGAAGAGTTGCTCGATATGTGGGCCTCGTTACTTGCACTTTGCAGCTGGCATAGGGAAAGCAAGACGATCAAAAGAATTTAAGACGGCAGTAAAAAAATTAGGAGATAAAATTGGCAATTGACTACGAGCAACGTGTAATTCGATAAGATACACGCGATAACTAATTAACGGGAGGAGGGAGGGAGCGGTAGACGGAGGAAAAAAGCAAATAAATATTTCACATGTAGCTGGAGGAGTAGCTAGCAAGCTTTGTGAAATACGACTGCAGGAGCCGTAAATAAGTAGAAGTGCACCTGAACACATATTCGCTCAGGTTAACCTCGAAAACGTTACGACCCATCAAGTCAAGAACTGTGGTATGTATTAAAAGGAGGGAGTGTAGTTACCCAATGATGCAGCCAGGGCAATTAGTGGATTTTGCCCGCATCCGTTTGATCCTTGGCGTATTTCTCGCACTGAGCTCAGTGCAAGTTCTGGAAGGAGAATAAGGAAGAACATGCTTCCCAGGTGAATAATGTTCCTTCGGCTCATAGCTAATGGAAATAAATACTCGGTAGACCTTCCTCTTGTAAATGGAATAATAGAATTAGTATCCAAAAGCACGTCCAAAAGCTCCAGTCTCGGAAAACTAGCTCAATTTCACTATCAGCTCTCGACGATAAAGAGCCGGCCGGAGCCGTGTAGTCTATTGGTTTTAGAACCAGCCTGATTTAAAAGCAATGTTTTATTTTTTTCAACTGATTCAACACATTGAAAGACAACGCCAGGCTTAATCTGTCACTGCCCCGGAGATAAGACATGCTACTAGGTCAGCATTAGATCTGAGACTAACGTCTTCATTCAAGTTTTTCATCCATGTCAACAAAGTCGGCTTGAACAGTGGACGAGATTAACCATAAGAAAATAAGCCATGATAATTTTTTCCATCCCGGTAACTTTTTTGATACTAAGTGGGTATTTACCATGGTGCTTTTGTTGACGATGATTTCCAATGACGTTTGCTCCTTGGCAGAGAACCCGTCACCTTTGTATGTTGAATCAATTTAATGCAATCAGGATCAATCTTCATGAAAAAACGGCTGAAAAATCCTTGTTTGCCACCAATTCACTTGGTCGAAACTACCCCCACTTGAGAATTAGTGGCACGTACTCAAAACGTGTGTGGGTGGCGATGGAGAAAGAGTAGGAAATTATGCAGTGATGACGCTTTCTTGAGATTCTAAACTGAGCAACTGTGTGACAATCGCTGGACAACAAGACCCATGTTTCATAAGACTGACCTAGCCCAGACTCTAGTATAACTAAAGGAAGAGCCGCACTGATTCCTCACACGTTGGAGAACCAGTCTCGATCGAACAATATGCTACGGTGCGGATGTAAACTGACTCAAAGTACACGATTGGCCTGGCCTGAAATACGAAGACGGCCGTGGTTGATTAGCGGCTTGGAAATGAATAGAATTTGTAATGTCGGCCTATGCACTTGTGGCAATACACGAGGACGCAATCGGAGAAAAAAAATCCAGAATGAAACACGTACGAGTCTCTGATTTTTCAATTTTCCTTCTCCGTACCAAATAGGACTTGGCCCGTGAGTCTGTTTTACAATTTATTATACGCTTGAAAATATACATATATTGAATAATTTATTCGCCTTAACAGCGAGTTGAGCGAAGAGTTACGTTATGGAAGTTACACACATCCACGGATTTGTACTGGCCATCTCTTCTACCAACTAACACTTGCAAGATTCTGCGGCCAAAATGTGGAAAAAGTCAAAGTCCACACATGCTACAAAATCCATGGCACAGACCGTGTTCTCATTGCACGGCCGACTTGGCTTTGAGATGGCTTCACCTCTTACTAGATTTCAGCCCCGGCCGTGTAAGCGGTGCAATCAGACGAAATCTGGATACTCTGTAGAACTCTCCTGATTTTCATCCGGGCAAGATGCGGAGCGATGTCGGGAATCATCTGCGTCCTCGTTGCTGCAACTACTTCGCCGGCTACTGTTTTGACTGGCACTGCCGTCACTGCCAGGGTTGGCGGTGAAAGTTGATGCGGATAGACAGGAACGGCTTTTAGATCTTCCGGCACCGAGTAAATGACTTCCCTCTTCATCAGAACCCTCTATTTCATACCATGGCTTGGGTGGTCCGCGGGTACCCTGTGTTTCAACAAAACCATCTGTCAGTGCCACCATCAGCAACCGCTGAGTCGTTAGACTAGCGTGTTATTTTCAAAATATTGCGCAATATCACGTGCATTTTGGCAGAAAGACATTCAGTGAAATAACTTTTTAAAGTGAGCTCTTTACAAACTTAGGAAGGGCTTCTGAGATGAGGTTTATCCAAAAAAAGAGACTTGAGAAATTAATGTCACTTTCCAAAGCAAAACATGTGGTTTGCATAGTTCACGTGACAGTCACAGTCATGGAACAGCTTTGATCTAAAGGGGCATACCCAAGCCAGCATTTGTGGTACATAGCCTGAGGTGGACTCACTGGGTATCTTTCTGGGCTTGCTTTGATTTAATCCCTGGAGACATGCATAATTAATTTTCCAAGACAAGAAGTAGGGAGCAGTGGACGGGTGAAAAAGAAGTAAGTTTTTAAAAAATCTTAACTACAGGGAAGAATAAAAAGCTGACATTTCAATTTTTTCCATCAATGAAAACAAAGGCCAACATGTTAAACCGTTGCTACGAGCTTAATTCGAAGCACGTGGGAAATTTGCATAAACGAACTTGTTCAGGCAATCGAAATGAACCGGAGAAACTTTTTACACCGCCTCTTAATGGAGTGCCGCGTAAATACAGTGACAGAGCGAGTGTGGAATAAATTTCTTTGACAATGTCTGCCACTCTTTGAAAAGTATGGATCGCAGCTGGTGACAGAAACAAATCCTGATTTTTTTTATATTTTCTTCTTATGAAAGGACAAAAAAGTTTTTACAAACCTAGTGGTTTCGCTTACAACTATTGGATTTGAGCTGGGTGAATTTGCATGACGGGGGAAAATTATGGGCTGATCGGAATTTTTTGATGAATGTCCGCATAATAAGAAAGAGAAAAGTCGGGAAGGAGAAGACTAGAGTGAAAAGTTTATGTAGTCAGCAGCAGGATTGCTAATACTCTTGCCGACACAATGAGTTGCTCAGCCAGCGTCAGCACATATCCAATCCTCGGAGGTTGGATGTCAGACAAAACTGTTACACAGAGGGTGGAATGACTTTCTCCTGAACCTCCGATACAAGTGTGGTCCAATGCATTTTACCGTCGGCGGTGTTATGGAGAAAGTCACGGCCAGTCTTGTATAACAAGTGAGGCAATTTCCTCAAGTTGTATACACCTAAAGTATGACGAGACTTGAATTACCTTCCCGGGCGACCAGGTCGTGCCAAGTTTCAGGAATTTAAAAAGATATAGTTCGCACACTTCCTCTCATAATAGTCTGGATCGAGCTCAAGTACTCGCCAACAGGGTCACATTCCAGAGTAGGAAGCAGGAAGGGCAAAGATGGTGGAGAAGAGCGATAAATTACACACTTAGATTACAGTCAGGATATTTTAAACGGATAGTTGAAAAGTGTATGTGGTATGCTATAGTTTTGGCGGGGAGTTACATTCCAGAGTAAGAAGCAGGAAGGGCAAAGATGGTGGAGAAGAGCGATAAATTACACACTTAGATTACAGTCAGGATATTTTAAACGGATAGTTGAAAAGTGTATGTGGTATGCTATAGTTTTGGCAGGGAAAAAGTTACCTCCCTTCCTGTGTGCTTCACCTTCCACTGTTTACTCAAGGTAATTGTATTTGATAGGGTGAGGTTAGGAGGGAAAGAAGATAAAAAGTGTGAGGGAGACAAGTACCACAGTTATGCATTGAGGTTAAGGCTCGAAAGCTCAGATCCCCGTAAGCTATGCGGACATAGTGTGGACATGGTGTGTGCCCCCTGGTTGTCTGAGACAGATATGAGGAAGGAGAATTGTACAAGAAGGCAGTCTTACTTTGTGTAGGCGATGA
Organism: Sminthurides bifidus; assembly: GCA_009872375.1. Lineage (NCBI taxonomy): Eukaryota > Metazoa > Arthropoda > Collembola > Symphypleona > Sminthurididae > Sminthurides > Sminthurides bifidus. The sequence continues at coordinate 13,385 of VRMD01001148.1, forward strand.
ATTCTAGAATGGTTTCCCGAGGACAGAGGACGAGTGCGGATGATAGAAGGCTTATTGGCTAGGAATATTGAGCGAGGAAGGAGAAGAATTTATTCCAGCCGACGTTTTTCTTTCTTCATGATTATTGGACAGGGTCTTCTCATTATCCGGGAAAGATGCAGGGTGGTAAGTCAAAGAGGAATCAGCTTCCTCAGCCTCCGACGGGATTCCATTCATCTTCTCGCCAACGCTTTGCAAATTTAAGAGCATTGAGCATTCTCGCTCCCTTCTCCTGTCCTTCCTTCCAGCATCTTCGTCGTCCTCCTCCTCGTTGTCTTCGTCCGTGTGCTCTGGAACGTGGACCACCTGACGGTCGTTTGGTGCAGAGCAATCTTGAAAACTTGACGAGATCGGGCAGGAAGCGGATTCTGTTTTAGAGTTTTCTGAATTTTGAGACGCGTGCGATGGAGGAGGTACAAGGGCCGACTCCGTCCTGGACGTTTCTGACGGTGTTGGTGATAAACGACCTTCGGATCCCAATACTTCGGACGGGAGCAATTCTGACGATAATAATGCAGATTTTCTTAATGGGAAAACGACTGAGGATTGGAAGACTGATGAATTGGATCTGCTACTACCACCCATCATCATCATCATCACTGGAGTGTTGGTATTAGAAACACTTTCACCGGGAGGACACAGCACTGAGGCTATGTTGCACTCGTTCACTTCCTCGTCCTCTCCCCCCTCCGAGGTAAAGATGAAGGGAGCATTCGTCCCGTGCGAGCCTTCGCCCTCGTCCCCGTAATCCACCTGTGCGGAAAGCCTGTGAAGTCCTTCAACGCCCTCTGACCTCATGTCCGGACCGGTCCTCGCCCCTACCTCTGGCACTCGTCCCCCCTCCTCAAATGAGGGAGGGCGTTGAGGCGACACTGACAGAGGCTCCCGATGATACCCAGCTTCCGATCGGTGAACTGACATGGAACTTGAGCCAGGTTTTTGAAAAACAAGAGTGGCTGACGAAACCCGGGTTCCTGTGCAGGATCCACTGGTGTAGTACAAAGGCTCGGTGACGGAAGATGACGTGACTGGGAAGGATATAGGGGTGGAAACAATTATCTCGTAGGAGCTCCGCGACGGCATGCTTTGCACGCCTACGGGTACCTCTATCTGTGATTGCGTAATTGGCGACGGTAAAGCTCCCGCTCCATTCATTGCATCCGTGAAGGTTCCCGGAGCAGGCTGCGACTCTTGTTCTTTCCCTCCCTTGTCTGCTTTTAACGCGGAGCTCCCTGCAGGTTTCCTTATTATTTCGTCGTAAATTTTCTCCAAAGTTCGGTTCATGCTATTGTTGCCCTCGCCCAAGACCGCTCCTGGTCCCGAAACCCCTTTGTCCGAAGATGAATCGTTCAGGGCTTCGCTGTCCTGTCTTAAATGACGCGTCCCACGAATCAAATCAGGTGTCAGGTAGGTGTTCTGCAATTGCCCACAGTCAAGTCAATTACTGTTGCTGATTGAACCAGCTCGGGGAAGTGGTTAGGTCACACACGAGCATGGAGCATATACTTGAAAAGATTACATTCAAAAGTGCAAGACTACGAAAGTAGGAGGGACTTGTGTCCTTGACTCGCTCAAAAAGCCTACCGAAAACATGGTTGAGGCTTTGGAATTTTGTCAGCGAAATAAGACAAGCTCTGCACCATCATCCTTCATCATATGGTGACTTGACTGAGACACAATTCCAATTTCACTTTTCCTTGCCCCTTTCTCCTTTCTGGGATTTCGCCTAGCCGTTCTCCACAGCTCTCCTTTATCACCGGGAAGGAGGTTGCGACTGGACACTTTCCAGCAGCATTTTCCTTCAACAAAAACTCTGGAGGTGGTCGCGGGCGAGAAGATGGCCGTCGACCTTGTTAACTGCGAACCAACCTGCTTCCAACCTACCCTGCGCGATCTCCAGCTAAAGCCGGGTCGTCAATCAGCTTTCTTCCATAAGAATCAGTATTATTGTGCCAAGTAAGCCTTACGCTGGAAATATCATCCTGAAATCAATTTCGTCTCACTGCAGTCCCATCAACTTCACATGCATCAAGCTCAGTCTGCATTGCTCCTTCCACAATTCCTTCTTGCATGTGATCATGTCATGCTTCCACCTCACCTCCTCGACTAAGAAATCAATTCTGGCCTAGACTCGGGCTACATTCCCTTAAAACGTGTCTCGTGTACTACTCACATATTTCTAATTTAATCTAATTCAATTAACTGCATGAATTTGACGAAAGGGATGGTGAAACACTCTTAAACTTGCTGCGAGACAGATGAGACAAGGGGTCTATACTTTGAAAGAGGAAAAGAAATAATATCTTCGTCAAACCTTCGGCCGAGGTTCTATTACTTCCAAAACAGCCACCGTCGGTAAACCAGAGTCTCCTTCAGTCTTATTGTTGGTTGTCTTCACAGGAACGGAGCTGGAGCCGTGTCCTCCGCTAACGTCTTCCTCCACTAAATAAGAACAACGCCACGTTGTAATCAACACGCCATAAGCTAATGAAGCCAGTGCCTTGATGATAAGCAATATCCTGATTGAAAATGTAAGGTGTACAAGGCGGCTGGTCAAGCCAATTACCTGGCTTCATAATCGGGAGTGTGCTTTTTCCCTTGGATGCTGAAATCCTGAGTAAGTCAAGATTTTGCACCAATTTTTTCCACAGGTGTGCCACCCTTGGAATTCACAGGTGCAGACGTTCGGTTGCCAACAGGAGAAAGTGCAGATAGTAATGAATCGCTCGTCGGCAGCATCCACGGCGCTACGGACGGACGTGCACCTGAGGACTCTGCGTCATGAATGCTGGATACTCTCAATGAATGCGTACTTGGACTTTGAGTCTTCTCGCCCAATTTCCCATCCATCAACGGCTCTCGTTGAGAATATCGACGTTTGCAGTTGTCCTCGTCGCTGGTACTGCTGTCACTGTCGGAATTGTCCAAGTCTGAGGAGGAGGCACTTAGAACGACGGAGGGCGGCGTGTTCTTGCTCTTGGTGGACTGAAGATGTGCCAGTCGTTTCCTGTAATTCAATCATATCAGGTAAGGGATTGCTTAACTAAACCCAAGGTTTGTGTCTCTACCGCATAGGTTTTAGGCAAATGAATACTCCCAAATTCTGTTACAAGCTTGCAAGTGGGTTACGTTAGGAGACATTCAAAAAGAGTAGGACAAGGAAGCTTTAAAAAGAGTAGGAACACACAGGACAGAGTGCTCGCTCAAGATTTTCTACGTATCGCAAAGGATCTCAGTTCTGCATAAATCGGCAAAACAAGTTCAAGTTTTTACATCCCTGGCAAACAACAACTACTGCTTACATCCAAGCTCATAGTTTCATCAAGTCCATGTACGTATCACGAGCTCCCAATTCAAAACATGCCTGGCGGCATGGTGCTGTTATAAGCATTCCAGTCGGACATGGTTACAGAGAATGGAGAATCATAAAGTCTTACTGTAAAGAATCTGGGCTGGTAAAACAGCGTCCATTAGGCTCGCCGTGGAGAGAGTTGGGCGAAAGGGACGATGGCGGTGTGGTAGTTGACTTGTTGTGTAAGGAAACGTTGACGGCTGGAGAAAGCACGCTTGTAGTCGACAAACTGGCCGGAGAAGAAACAAAACTTTCCGCATTCAAGCTCATGTTGGAAAGGAGGGATCGCTCTGTTGTATTTTGCTCCAGGATTTTCCAAGCTTGTTCTGCCTTAACTAGCTTGTGCTCCATGCCGGCAAACCTGTTCCCGTTTCCACCATTCCCTCCGAGTAGAAGGAGGGCTGCTTCCTCCGAGGACTTTGATCTACTGAGGGGGAAGCTCTTGATCAAATCAACTCGCTCCTTCACAAGCCATTTTCCCACTCGTAAAACCTCCCTGAGAATATTCAAGAATCCGTTTCAAAACAATCATCTCCTTCAGCATCTTTTTAATGATGCACTTTAACATGACCTAAATCTGATACTGTAGGTAATCTCCGCCTAATATACTCTTTATGCTCATGTTTTCCAAACTGCTCATCTGGCTACTGAAATGGGGGCTCCTAACGACCGCTTCTATTCTTGCATATCTGAGTGTACATTAGCTCAAATCTTTACATTACTTCCAATCTCCCTACCTCGGCCAGAAGATTTTAACGCTGAATTTCTCCACCATATCATCTAAACATCATTCAAGATAAAAAACAGATGCCTCACAGCTTTTAACGCCTTTCCCTCCTCTAATGAATACTCCTTACCACATGTAAAGCCTGGCAACAACAACATTAAGCTCCTCACATCATCTGCCGCAAATGCTTGCCTATTCAGCTCTTCAAAATCCTAATACGGTTTGTGGAAATATGATCCTCGCATCCGATCTTTACACGAATCCGTTACCACAGCCCTAATAAACTTATCTGTAGTAGCCGTACACTCAGTGGATTGATATTTGCCTCCATAACTCGCAGAAACACTGGCTCACTTACTTAAAATGCTGCTTCAAAGTCTCGTGATCTTCATGTAAGCCCCTTAATTCATCGTGCATCGAGCTAAGATCCTTGGACATGTTCCCAGCCACTATCTGACATCATCAGGTAATTCGCACATTCCAAATGCCGCTGTCGTAAGGCAATGTCCGATGGTCTCCAACCAAGTTCCGTCTGAGAGGAATCAACATACGGTAATAACGCCATTAGTAAAAGGGCAACTTTAGGCATGTTTAATTTTTCAATCTTTAGCCAATGGATTCTAGGACTGGAACTGACCTGCGCTAGCGGATTGGCCCCTGCCATTATAAGCTCATGGCATGATGACACCGATCCCGATTTTGCCGCAACGTGTAGAGGAGTTAGTCCATTGCTGTCCTTCAGTTCTAGTTCAATCCCCCTACATGAAAGAGGAAATGCCGGTGTAACGGTCGTGAATAGGTATTGGGAAAATCTATCACAGTTGGTCTAGATGAGAAACAAACAGGGTTCTGTCGCTAGTATGCCTTACAGGCTCTTGGCTAAACTTACCGTGACTTGAGCAGTTCTGATAGCCAACGAACGCCAATTTCGTTTTTGAACAGAGCAGCGTGATGTAGCAAGGAATTATCGCCCTCTCGAGGAACTAGCGCTTTCTCCCCCAAACTCGTCTCCAGCACCAGCCATTGGAAGCATTGAAGCTGTCGGCTCTACAAAAAAAGGGTACAAAGAGATTGTCCTTGATTGCAAAATTAAGGCTGGAAACATACTTAAGACAAATGCCTTTGTCGCTTCTTCATCCGTATGCTGCAGTCATGAG
>VRMD01001149.1:0-18651 GCA_009872375.1 Sminthurides bifidus
CCTTAATCTTGGGCTCTTTCGATGCGCCATTTTAAGATCTACATACCTGCTGTGGTACTCGAAAACCGAATCTCAAAACCCTGGGAGCCAGGGCCAATACAGTGAAAGCATGCTGTTTGGGGAAAGGCTGAGTCGAAATTTTTTTCAGGAGCTGCCTGCGGAACGGCTAGTCGTAGGGCCTTGATTTTGGGCTCATTCGATGCGCCATTCTGAGATCTACATACCTGCTGCGGTATCCGAAAACCGAATCTCAAAACCCTGGGAGCTAGGTCCAATGCAGTGAAAGCATGCTGGTTGGGGAAAAGGCTGAGTCGAAATTTTTTTCAGGAGCTGCCCGCGGAACGGTTGGTTGTACGGCCTTGATCTTGGGCTCATTCGATGCGCCGATCTGAGATCCACATCTCGCTATGGTACCCGAAAACCGAATCTCAAAACCCTAGGAGCTTGGCCCAATAAAGTGAAAGCATGCTGGTTGGGGAAAAGACAGAGTGGAAATTTTTTTCAGGAGCTTCCCGCGGAACGGCGGGGCCTTGATCTTGGGCTCATTCGATGCGCCACTCTCAGATCTTGTGTCCAGCAATCATGAAGAAAAACCGAATCTCAAAACCCTGGGAGCTAGGGCCTATTCAGTGAAAGCATGCTGGTTGGGGAAAAGGCTGAGTCGAAATTTTTTTCAGGAGCTGCCCGCGGAACGGTTGGTTGTAGGGCCTTGATCTTGGGCTCATTCGATGCGCCGATCTGAGATCCACAACTCGCTGAGGTACCCGAAAACCGAATCTCAAAACCCTGGGAGCCAGGGCCAATACAGTGAAAGCATGCTGGTTTGGGAAAAGGCTGAGTCGAAATTTTTTTCAGGAGCTGCCCGCGGAACGGCCGGTTGTAGGGCCTTGATCTGGGGCTCATACGATGCGCCATTATGAGATCTACATACCCGCTGTGGTACCCGAAAACCGAATCTCAAAACCCTGGGAGCTAAGGGCTAATAAAGTGAAAGCATGCTAGTTGAGGAAAAGGCTGAGTCGAAATTTTTTTCAGAAGCTGCCCGCGGAATGGCTGGTCGTAGGGCCTTGATCTCGGGCTCATTCGATGCGCCACTTAGAGATCTACATACCTGCTGTGGTACCCGAAAACCGAATCTCAAAACCCTGGGAGCTAGGGCCAACTCAGTGAAAGCATGCTGGTTGGGGAAAAGGCTGAGTCGAAATTTTTTTCAGGAGCTGCCCGCGGAACGGCTGGTCGTAGGGTCTTGATCTTGGGCTCATTCGATACGCCATTCTGAGATCTACATACCCGTTGTGGTACCCGAAAATCGAATCTCAAAACCCTGGGAGCTAGGGCCAATACAGTGAAGGTATATAAATAAACGAATCAGTGTATAAATCATTTCGCAGATGAGTTGACTTGGGATTGAATTTTGGATTTGTTTTTGAATTTGAGATTATTGTTTGGGTTTGGTTATGTATGGTTTGGAAATATTGGTTGGAATTCAATGCAGTTTGCAATCATTTAGCATCGTTTGGTCCACCTGTTTGGAGAATTTAGCTGAATTTTGTGTTGTTTTTTGCAGTATTTTGTGGATGCTAACACACAAGGAGAGACTAGCCTAGTCGTATGGAGTGGGGGAGCTGAGAGAGCTGGGAGAACCGGAGTGCAGAATTGGAGGAGATGAGTCCGACAGTGAATGAGAAACGGGTTGAAAAACCCCAGAGGACGGGTTAAGTTAAGGTGAGTTGGCTGTCACGGCAGGAAAGAAATGCTAGCAGGGGTAATCAAGGCCATAAGTTGCGACGACAACTTAGATGTGAAATGATAGGGACAGTTTGTGGGTTCCGGCTAAAAGACGTGCTATGAACTGAGTCTGGGGAATAAGGCGACGGCAACCTCTTAAGGAAGGGCACGGCGTGTAAAGTGACACTCTGTCTGCAAAGAAGATTTGCCACGTCGCCCTTGTGCCACATGGAGAAAAAAATAAAAGGGAAGAAGCCGAGCTGTAATTGTCCTCTGCTAATATAAAGGTAGTTGTCTGAGCTGGAAACTCAGAGAGATGGAAGACCAGCTCGCGGGACTCCAGACCGAGTTTTCACACACGGAGAGGGAAAGTGGAGGCTATGAAACGGAATTGTACAGCAGGATGATTAAGGAAGGAGAGATGTTGTAAACAGGGCGGATTCCTTGTAGCTACAAATCCATATTCCATTCTTGGCCATGTAAGTAGATGAGGAGGAAAGTGGCAGCGGTAGTAGTATTACCCTCATGTGGCGGTGCCTGAGAGAAAAGAGCGGGTGTGTGGGCCTGAGTCGAGAGAGAGAGCTTGAAGGTATGGTAGGTGCGTCACCAAAATGTTGTCTTTGGCGTTTTCAGAGTGGAAAATTCTGAGCCACACTATTATTTTTCTTCTTGACTAGTCACAAATGGAAAAACAAGCGGAAAAGCGGAAGGAGTTGAAAAGGTGAAGGCGCACTGTGAAAGCGGGGGAAAGCGGTCGGCGGAAAAGTAAATGGAAAGGAGCATTGGATGAGGAATGTTTTAGACTTGCTCTCATGAATTGTGTGCATAAGTACAGAGGATTTGTAGCATTAGCGGTGCTTAGGTGGAATGATAAGCTTCTTAGGGCTATGCACCAGAGTTGTGTAAGTGGAGCGAGAGAGCTGGGAAGCTAAAATCTGGGATATGTTGTCTATAAAGAGGGCAAATACTCTTTAAGCTTTCTCCTCGTGTTGAGCATTACTTGAGCCTTACGTGACACTTGAAAGATGGTCGTCGACACTCCAATTAGTGTTGACTTCTCGCAAGCTGAAATTGCTGGAAACTCACACACATCTACACACAGAGGTTTTTCTTCATCTCGCTCTCTCCTCCACTGGCTACTTTCCATCCAGCCTACGCTTTCTCTCCCGGTTCCCCTCCCCCCAATCCTTTGACTCAAATAAAATATTAGCTTGGATGAATATTATTTTACTTGTCCTCCTGAGGAATTCATCGCCACCTCAAAATCAAGTGAGATCACATAATGCCTTCTCCGCCGAGACTTGCCCTGCCTCATCGCCCATTCTGTCGAGTCAGCTTTGCCAGAATGAGTCTAAAGCAAGTGGTTATGTTTGACTGTGCTTGGCATTTTTTTCTCCGCTGGAGACAACTGGGATTTAACAAAAGCCAGACAGAGACGAGAGACAGCAAGGTGGTTTTCGCAGTCTGCTCTTCCATTTTGTTGGCCTGGCACACATTTAAATGCACTTGGGTAACGTAACCACATTCTTTGAACTTTGTCTTAAAAAACGTGAAAGAGCCAGAGCAGCTTCAGCGTATAAATTATGCAATGTCACAAAGACTCACAAACAACCCTTGACATACATCCATATTTATAAGTTGGCTAATAAAAGAGGCAAAACATCCTTTGTTTGCACTTCCTGCCGCGCGTAACCTACTCCTAGTGCGGTAAAAGGGAGTTTTACCACCAGTTTTATGGGCGCTTAAACTCAAGCTGTATATCAAAATTGATATTTACGAATGTCAAAAGATGACGTAGTTTCAAACTGTTTTCAACTTTTCCATACGCTTTACGCAATTTTACCCTCGATTTTGAATTTTTTAACGGCTGTTTTTTCATCTGCTTACTACAAGTCTGGAATTTGCGCACTCAAGTTTACAAAACATAAGGGTAAAATAGAGTTTTCCAAAAGTCTCCCATAGCCGGAGTAGTGCTTTCCCCTGCTCATCCTTCTCAGGAACTATAGTTCACTGGACACATAGCAAGATATTATGTACAGAATCCTGAGGTTTCTCTCAGAGCTGGTTCTAGTTCAACAGTTCAGTGCTATGTGGAACGAAGACCCTTTTTGACCGCCCATAAGACTAGAATGGATGGAGTGTACTTTTGGGAAAGAGGGGGAAATCAATAGTTGCTCAATTCATCAATGCCAATGGGATAAAAAATATGCAGAAAACTTGGCCACGTTGTGACACTAAATAGGGTAGCGAAAATGCAAAATATTCAACGAACTGTTAATTTATTGTTTCACTTCTAGATAATCTAGCGTATCTTCTTCCCCGGCCAATGCGACATGCTACCCTTCGTGGATTTCCCGCCTAGTTTCACGAGATGCTGAAAATATTATTTGCACTCCTGGTTTCACTCCAGTAAACCGGAGCTGCTCCTTCCCCAATAGTTGGTTGTAATGCGGGGTTGATTTATGCATTGTCGATACCAGTTCAGGTGATGCGGGAGGATTTTTCCTCCAAGTTGGATAAAAACTCCTCCGCGGTTGAAAAACTTTTAGCCAATTTTCTAACAACCTTGAAAAACTACACCTTGTACATCAAAGTAAAACATTGCCAAGATCACAAGTATAAAAAAACCACATCCTTCTAACCTCTTTTCTAATCATTTCGGCACTTTGTCTGTATCTACACACAAGGCACCAGTCTGAGAAAATGTACCGAGCTATATGAACAAGGCGCTGGGTATTTGCGAGATTCCGTTTTTGTTTGATTTTCGATCAGCTGAACCCTGACTGACGAGACCTTGTGCAGAATGAAGAGGAGGGAAAAATGGAAGTTAGATAACTTGGTTTATTTGCGGGAAAAAATCCCCAGCTTGAGTGGCTTACTGCAAGACTTGCAGCTGACGGCCATGTTTCGTAATTTGCTCCAAGCAGTGGACTGTTCCTCTTGCTTACTGAGGTAATAACTGCTAGTTGAGCTACGAGGAAAATGGAATGAGAAGCTGGTACTATTCGAAAAGGAGGCTGAAAAGACTTGAAAAGAAGCAGAAGAAAGAAGTTGAGTAATTCTGGAGAAGATCTTGTGAAAAGATGGACTGCACTTATGAAAAGTTAGAAGAGTCTGGTTGTAATTAAATCTTGAATGGTCTCCTGGACTGGAATGCTTGAGGATAATCTGGAAATGGAATCTGAATTCCCAGCCTAAATTGAAATGCTCAAGTGGCTTCTTTCCAAGCAGGTATTGCCGGTTGTATAACTTGGCTTCACTACCCACTTCGGGGCTGCACAGAACCTTATTTTCACACGAACAGAGAACATTATTAGGTCAATAGAGAGAGGAATTCTCTTGACCGGAGGTGACGGAAGGAAAGTACAACTTTCAACTACTGAAAGTAACCTTACACCTTATGGTAGGTGTACGTGTCCTGGTCAAGAGGAGGAGGACAATCAATTTTGTCCCGGTGTATAAGATGTTTCCAGCCCTCTAAGCTGTTAAGAAGATAGCATGTCACATGAGTTTGATCACACACTTGAAATTTTTATTTCTTTTCAAAGTTAGCAGCCTGTACTTAATGCGGTGAAAGGGAGGGGAGGAAAGCTATGGAATTTGAGCTTTGCCAAGCGGTGGCTCCTGGATCCTTGCTACCGCGGTTAAGTCGCAAAGTTGCTGGAGCGGAAAGTGTGCATGCACACGGTCAAAAAGAATCCAGGGGGCTAGGAGACGAGGCGGATGAACATGTCAAAAATGTAAATATATACGGGCACCATATGCAAATGATTACCCGAAAGCCGATTCGGTTCCACATGGTTGAAATCCCATTTACAGAATGTTGTACATTTGTGGAGAAAGTGTTGAAATAAGTAGTTTTCGCAGGAAATCCCCACCGTCTGGTAAAACGTCTTAGGAGTGGGAGAAGGAGAGAGAGAGATAGTCCAGAAAGTGAGCGTATTATATATTCATGCAGGTTATCCGGAACAGATTCCAGCTTCACATCGCGAGAGGATTGTGGGAACAGGGGAGCAAAGTTAGTTAAGAGGAAAAACCCGCCGGCTTGAGGAACACACTCAGCTCATACGGCACCACCACCACGCCATAGCACTTGAACCCACGGCTATCTTAATGAAGAATTAACCTAGATGAAGAGGGTGCATTTGGATGGAAATTCAGGTAGGGCGGAATGACTCGAGGGGAAGAAAAATTAAGCTGGGAGTGAGAGTGCGAGTGGGTCGGGACGAGAGAAAATATTTATGACTGGAGGAAGAGAAAAGTTTGATTGTTATTGAGCTGTTGATTCTTGGCTTAGCATGTGGATAAAAGATGGGATCATATTGAAGGAGCATCGGCTGAATGTGGAGGTGAGGCTGCGAATACTAAGGAGGGAGAGAGAGAATTCCGGGATATCCCTTATCGATGAGCGAATCGGGAGGGTGCAGCGCTCCTCGCCGGGCTCACGTTGCTTGGTGTTGGGAGGCGGAAGATGTTTAATGGGAGGACAAAGTTTCGGGACTGGAACGCTAGACGAAGCAGGATATAAACGGGGCCGTAGAAAGTAAGCGGGGAAAGTTTGGCGAGTAAAAATGAGTAATGGATCCGAAACCTCCTTGTTGTTACGTCAATCCTAAACGAAAAGAGAAAGAAGTAGGAATTAAGCAAAACTTTTCCGTTTTACTTTATCCCCCGCCATGTAATAAACATGCGTAGATCATGCTAAGCAAAATAAGGACGCAGACTAGTGAGTACTCGTTACAAAATTGCTGATGCAGTAACAGAACAGAGATACGAATTTTTCGCCACTGTGTATCCAAGCCACGAGCTCTCTCTCTCTCTCTCTCCCTCTCCCTCTCAAGAAATTGTTCTACTGCTCCGCTAGTTGTGAACAGGCCATATTTCACAAATGAGGCTCATGCTCAAGAGGCTGATGAAGATGAACGGAGAAACAGAGCAAGGGAAACAAAACAAACTATAAGTAAAGTAACCAAAAGTGCTTTTTCCGTCTGTTAGTATCATGTCAGCGTGAACATGTGTAGTGTTCTTCAAGGATGGTCGACGTCGCTGCACTTGTGCCAGCGACAAAGCAATGGCGGATTGTGGCGGTACCTACAAACAGAACGTCTGTTCTCTTCCCTCTAATGCATGCCTAACATAAGTTAGGTTCTTACAAGTTGCCTACAAGTTTTTTGAACCATTTAAGAAGTAAATGTTCCATGAGATGGGCAGAATAGGATGGATTCGCAAAACGGATTCAGTAAAACTTTTCTTTTTCAACTTGTTTTGCTCCAGTCTCGAGTTGCTTCTTGCTTTCTTCAGTCATTTTTCAACGGAGAACTCTTGTCTTCACTCGCTGAAGTTGATGCGCAAAACTCTGGTTACACACACAGAGAAACAATGCAAGTAGTGGACGACGGGAAATAACTGTTTGCCTGCGTGGAAGGAAAAACTTTTACAGCTATGTTTCATGAAAGCATACAATCAGGATTTATGCCTATTTATTATCCTCGTTACAACCTCTACTCCTTTCCAAACGTCGGCATTTTTCCTGCCTGTGTCCGGCCTGGTCATCTGAAATCTATAAACACATTGCATATTTCACACGAAACTTGCTCGCTTCAGCCTCCAGCAATGGCTTACCTTAATGGCCTGGAGTGGAGAATTTTCCAAATTTGTTGCACTAACAGCTCCCTGATGATGATTAATCTTTGCCACCATAACTTATTTTTACTGGAGATTTTTCTCAACTTTCTCCCGAGTCCAGACGACGTCCAGCGGGAACAACTTATCTTTCTTGTCAAGCCCTTTAGCGCTCCAACTTCTCTCCAACTTTTGCATCAACGGCCCCATTTTCCATAAACGGCGTGCTTTAGTTCTGACATCAACGGGCTGAATCAAGTTCTGAAAAGTAAAGTGAAACAGCTACGGTTTTTTCTGTACCTATCCCTTTGTCAAAATGAAGGTGCTGTTTGTCCCCTTTTTCACTGGAGGTAGCTAGTGCATGGACCTGCCGCCTGAGGGTGGAGTTTCCTGACCTCCGGGCTGACCTTTGCCATCCCAGAGATCATGTGACGGCGAACAGAACGGCCGTTGGCATCATTGCTCTAGGTCACCTGGTTCGCGAGATACCTCACAACCTCCCAACCATCCCTATGCCTTATGTGTTAATCGTTCCTTATGCCAGAGGGCAGAGTTTCCTGCCGTCCCAGAGTCCATTCATTTTTTCAACCATGGACAGGGGGTCTTATTTCCGGAAAGGTAAGGCCAACGGGCTTGAACCTTGAGCCATTGGATTCTTCGTCACGTTTTACATGTTCACATTCCCATTTCAAACAGGCCCGAATAGTTGAAGGGGTCCCAATGAGGACACCCGTGGCAACTCTACCATCGTTAGCCTCATCTCCGGAATTGCATAACGTACAACGCAGATGCTGTCATCAGTGCATTTTACGACATTGGTGCGTTTTTGTCGCCTTTGAGGCATTGAGCTAGAGCTAGAGCGTAGAGTTAGAAATAGTGACGAAATAAGAAATCTTTGATGTAATTGGTATAAGTGTCGCTTCTCTCATTTGTGATTCTCGCGAATACCATCATGAAGCTTACAGCCATTGTAAACTGTTGTTGTCATATGTTGGACCCCACCCTCCTAAATATATCTCTTGTAGTAGTTTGCATAAAAATACGTTCAAACCTTCAGCACATGCTTACTGAAGTCCAGAAGAGAGCACCGGCTCAGTAGGGCTTACTCAGGCTATCTCAGGAGAATCGGGTAAAAGAAGATGAGATACGAGGATGGATGCATGTGATTGAAAAATTGGCGAGTTTGATAAATGGTTTTATCTATTGGGAGATATTGACGAAGCTGAAGTTGAGCCCAGCCATTAGCTGGGTGGGTAAGCGTCATAAAATTTATGCTGGTGAAAGTTGGTGAAAATATCTTCCGAGATATTTTGGCGCATCTGTTTAGACTATTGAGAATCTATGTTTTTTATTCTTCTCTTCTCTGGAGAGAAAACGATAAATTCAACCAGTTCTCTCCAAACACGGACCAAGTTAGAAGACTCACCATGTGTAACAGCTTGTTCTACAGCAGAGGGAGGTGGCCATTACAATAAAATCTGCCGCGTGTCCTGTGGAAAAGAGAAAAGCAATTGTTTCTCCCATATTACTTTGGAAATGGGAGCAAATGGACTTGACTGTAGTTTTTATAGATTTTTAAAAATACTGCTAATCTTGTGACAACTTTGGACAGTACTTCCCCTAGTGCTGATTCTGCACTCTATACTTTTGCCAAGATATCAGTCAGCACGTTGTTCGCTTGAGGAATAATCTCCCAGTCGGGACTTTCGCCATTTGAAGGAAGAGCTCGACAAATACGTATTCTAATATCGGGTGCATGCCCTGAGGAAATGGGGGAATATTTTTCGCATTTACTCGTGAAAAAGTTATGAGAATTCCTTCATGCATCCTTTAATGCAATGGCGCTCATGTATGATGGAGATAAAATGTAACTGCACATCTTGTCATTCAGTTACCTGTTCTTTAAAAGGAGAATAGCAGGGACTAGGGACTATGACCGTTTCCATAATTTTTTTAAACCTCAAGCGTAAAAAATTCGCGTTAGCATACTGCCCTTGCGACAATCATCAGCAGTACCTCCGGCATTCTTTTCTCTGCTGTTGTTCCACATCCACGTGCAGTACATCATTACAGGGTGTCCTGAAGGTTGCTCCTCTGCATTTGTCAGTGAAGATAAAAAAGTCATATTGTCTTTATAGCTGCAATTTAAAAAACGAGAGTATGGAGCCATCAGGACATATCAAATGTGCCTGAGTGGATGCCATGCGTACGTGCTGGGACGAGGAATGTGGACCACCATAAACTGTTACAGTGTATTAAGCAGCAGCCCACCGTAGTCACTTGTTCTCAAGTATCCACAATAGACATGAAAGGAACAGGTTAAAAATACCGTAAGCTTTAAGGCTGTCAGTTTCTACGAGAAGATGAGAAAGGCCAAACCGACCTATTACGATTTCGTCTTTGATACTCCTGGTTCAGACGTGGACGCCGATGTAGGAGATTCACGCGTTTCCGACACCTCGTTAACATGCCATTAAATATTTCTGTTCTGGTGCTAGCCTCAATCCCTACCCTTTTCAAGGATTCCTTAAAAAAGGAGCCGGAAAGACAGAGATTTTGTAGTGACTCCCGCTTGAGTTGAGAAATGGTCTTGAGCAGAGAGAGGTAATCAGTTTTGATGCGGTGTCCTATGATATGCTGGCCAGCCTGAAACGGAATTTTAGATACCTGTTTGCGACTTTTATGAGGAAGGACGGTCTTGATGGCTTAAGGTTAGGGTCCATTCACAGATTTGCTTCAAGTATATGAATTCGCCGTAACTTGGATTGAATCCTAGGAATAACCGACGGTGGAATTTCTACTAAGTGCATAGATGAGAAAGAGCGGGCATGGAGTAAGCAATGACTGATGCATGTTCCCACTAAGGAGAAAGTAACAGTAACGAGTGTGTTGTCAGTTGGTAACTGACGTATTAAAAGTAACAAATGCTAAAGTTCACGGGCAGACGAGCCGAGATCGACAAATTGAGTTGCATTCTACCCTTCTGTTGATCCTTTACAAGACTTTTTCGAGAAGAATCTCTCTTATATTTTATTAACTTTGATACAACAATATATAGCATGTATTTCTTCTTAAGAGTATGTTGTTTTGTGTATGCATCTGTAAGTAATTACGAGATATATTTTCATTTCACATATAGTACCGAAACACTTCACTGGCGTACAAACTTACAGTACATGTGCGAATGGTATAACAAAGCTCTATCACTGAAAGTGAAAGCGAGAACAACAAGTACTGAAGTATTAACCAAATACAAACTTAGAGGGTTGACTTTGTTTTTGAAATTTGTAAAATCAGGTGTCAGAAATCCAATCGCATGGACCCAGCATTTTTCTCCTGACGAGTAATGAAACCACTGAGTCCGTACATAACTAAAGTTTACAAGATTGCGTAATGGTGATGGAAGGACTGAGACTAAAAAAAAGTTGAATTACGTCGCCAGCACTAAGCAAAAGAAAGATTTAAAAGAATGACTTTTGCTATAGGAAGTGACACCACACTTGTCGACATTGCGTATATAATCCAAGGGTTTGATTATTGCTCACGGAATGAGACACTCGCGTCCTCGAAGACTGCGTTTCAGTATCTGTGGCAGAGAGGGAGGGAAGCTTGGGGAATATTAAAAACGCGCACCTTCCAAGCTGTAAAAGTGTCAATGTGTGAGTGATGGTAAAAAAGTGATATCGAAATGTCTAGATTTCTGTGCCTTCAGCACTTTCGTCTTCGTATCCTTCGTCAGGGCTTTCATTTGTTTGAGCCTTTAATTGACGTTGAAGTCTTGCGACGACACCGGTCTCCGAGGAGTTTTTCTTGTGATGGACCGATGGGGAGTTTGTTGCCTCGGAAATTTGATCAACACTGGATCTCGTATCAGATTTATCTTGGGATTCGATCATGAGATCGTGAGTGATGGGATTGGGATACGAGGAAGTGTCATTTTTTGCCTGCGACATGATGATAGATTCAGTCTCTTGTGCCTCGGCTTTCTCTTCCTCGCTCTGCTCAGGGATCGTGGTACAGGTACAATTGGCTGTCGTCGGGTTAAGCGAATGCCTGGTGTCTGCCATTGGGAGGCTGGGGTTACTTCCCCCGGGGCCTAGCATACTTCCATGCAACTGACCCATTGCCATGGAAATGTAATACTCTTCGGACGAGGTCGGATTGAAAGTTAGGAGGGTGCCATCAGGGGCAACCACGTACGCCTGAGGGTAAAACTGATTCGTACCTTGCTGGTGATGCTGGTGCATGTGCGATGCATAAATGGCTGCCGTCCCCTGATTGGGATTCGGGGAGGGGGGCGGTAGGGACATTTGGGAAGAGTACACTTGAGAAGGGCAGAGGTTCATGGGCGTAGGACTGATATATTCTTTGGGGTACTTGGCAAGGTCGTAGTTGTCCGGTATGGACATGATTGCGGTTTGACTTGTGGAAAGGCTTTGGCCACTGGCCTGGCTGTACTGGGACTGAGAGCGGCGGACGAGAGTGCCCACATTGTAAGTCTTGGTAGGCAAACCGTAGTCCACCGCATAAGCCACGGAGGGGTGGAAAGGTTCAAGAGTGGCGGGGTTGGCAGCTGATGAGGATTCCGAAGGAGCGTAGATTGTACTGTTGGAAAAATTGGAAAAATTAATTTCGTGGCCATCACCCTCCACGCGCTTCACGCCTTCAATTAAATCAGGATTAGAGTCACTGATGCCAAGCTCCGAAGACGAACTGAGGAGAAAAACTGAGCCGTTGGATTTAGTCGTGGTGGTGAGATTGGACGCTTCAGATAAATGGCGATTGAGTTTCCCGGCACAGCTTGTGGCGTCTTTCGACTCCTTCAGGGATCGGGACGAGGGGTGGTTGCTACCCTTGGCATTGGTACGGGAGGAGGAGGAACCGGAAGCCCGGCTCTTGCGGCATAACTGGCTGCACTTGCAAATGATGAAGATGAGAATAAAAAGAATAATCACAGCCCCCACAGCACTCGCCGTACTCACCACAATCACTATTATATTCGGATAGAATTGGACAAAGGATGTGACGCTGTGCTCTAAATAGGTTTCTGTTTCGGAACGTATTAAAACTTTGAGCGTAAAATTAGCCGTGGCAATGCCCGCCGGATTCTTCGCCAAGCACAAAAATGTCCCATTCTCTTCCCCTGTCGCGTTCAATATTAAAAGTTCACTCTTGCGCTCCATCCCAGTCACACCACCAGCACTGTTTATCATTGTTTCGTAAATGTTATTGTTATTATTATTACTACTAGTACCACCACCGCCGCTGCCGCCGCTCTTCCCGCTGCTACTTTCACCGACGGCATGGGAATACGCACCATTATTGTCTGTCGACATGGGGAGGGAAATCGTTGGCAATGACACTGATGATGTTTCTATTAGCATATTCAACGAACTATTCGACACAGGTTGTCCATTAAACCACCACTCTATCGTTGCTTCGGGGACGGATATTACCTTGCAAAGTAACGACACGTTTTTTCCTTCACCTGCAAATACAACGCGTAATTAGCTAATGGCTCCAGTACATCCATGCAAAACATATGGCACAAGGATAGTGAGCCAAGGCTCCTGTGTGTGCCTGGTAGTGGCTGTAACATTTCATGGTTTCCGTTTATAGTACAGTGGAGGATGTTGGGATTATAGAACTCAAGTTTTGGAAAGGGCGAAAGTTTAAATGAAATCTTCCAATTGAATAGGTTCACGGGGACTCGAAGAAAGGATTCCACGTGCGATTCAAAGTGTGTGAAGAAACTAAAGCCAAAAAGAACGGCTGAAGGGTCGGGTGCCAAATAACAGCAAGTAATTCTAGGTCTAGGGTGACTAAATCGCTTAAAAACGCATGTTAATTCGATCAACACCACTATATTGGATTTACAGTTCCAACAAGTCTACAAAGTTGTATTCCATTGTATGGTAATGGTAACTGCGTAAAATGAAAACTTCGTTTCGAAACTGCCTCCATTAAAATCTAAAACGTTACAGGTACCTTTGATTAGTGACCTATGATTGGAATCGGAGAAAAGGAAAATTGACTATTGATAAAAAGAAAAGAAGTAGAAAAAAATGCAAGGGACGGAGAGAAAATGCGCCAGGATGTGAAGAGGGAGAGAAACATTAGGAGCTGGGAGGAATCGTTTAAGGGGAAATGGAATGGACCAATGATAAAATCTTGTAGGATTTTCCGCACGTCTATAGAAAACAGGTTCTCGATACGTCGGAAGGAATTACAAGGAGTGAAAAGTTGGTCCAGCCGAGATAACAGGCACAAAAAGTCTCGCCCGACAAGTAATCATGCGGGAGATAGGAAATGTAAATGTATAAGTTTCCGACAGGCAATGTGTGCTGTTACTCACGGCGATCGCACTGTGCTAGTTACTGGAGCTGGAGAGACAGTTAGTGTCTTGTTAAAGGTATACCTTTGGGATTGAAGAAAATGGTGAGGGATAGAAATCTTGACTTGAGAAATAGATGGCCTCTGAGAGTAATTAATTTATAGTGGGAGTAAATCTCAAAGAATTGGGGGGAATGATGTTACGAAATTAGAGAAGAGAAAAGGAGGCTGGGCAAAAGTGCGGAGGAAAAATAAATGCACCCTGATATCAACTTAAAGCAGACATTGCCATTTTCCAAATAGAGGAATAGGTGAACTGTTACAGGACATAAGGGGTGGTGGGTGTTATAAGCCCCCGGTTGTTGAAATCCAAATGGCAATGGGGGTAAGGTTCTTGCAGGAGTTGGAGTTCAAGACCTGAGGGAGTTAAGGCAGTCAGTCAGGTGTTGTGTGTGGCATGGAATTAGATTAGGAAAAACTGCGAAGATTTTAAGAGATTTATTTACAGAAAGTATTCGTTAGAATGCAAATAAGATGAGGGAAAAGTTGGGTGAGGATTTTTATGGCAAGTTTCCGAAAGAGGAGAAGGGGAAGGAGAAACGGTGAAAGGAAAAGTTTTTTGAACAGCAGGAGCTGCAGCGCTTACCTATTTTTTGATACATGGTAGTTGGAGAAAGTTGCGGTACGCATGCAAAGTTGTCCGTTGAAACGTCTTTGAGGCTTGAGTTGGTAAGACGAGATGGCGTAAGACAACGGGGTTCGACAGAGTTGGACACATTTCTTTTTGTGAGCCACAGCCTCAACTCCAAAAGACGACAATCACATTCCCAAGGGTTGTCTTCAAGCCAAATACCTTTCAATCCCAATGGCAAACTACCCAGTCCTGAGATCCGTTTCAATTTATTACCATTCAATTTAAGCCATTCTAAACTGAGAAGCCCGTCAAAAGCTCCCTGCGAAAACCAAAGTACACATCATTTTAAACATCAGTAGTGAAAGGGCCCGGCTCAGCCCATCCTCGTTCACACCTCAGAGGTTCTGGCAAAGAGCGCGCCATTCTCTCCTTCAGAAGACTGCAAGTTTCTCGTCAAACTTCCCGCGGAGAAAGTGGCTACAGGAGAGCGATCTACGGCCATGGAGCGGGAGCTAGAGATATATTGCGCTTCGGAGAGAAAAAATAGTTGGGTGGATAAAATACTACATAATCCGGAAAGGAGAAAAGCTGCTGTAATGGTTGTACGCTCTGCACACTTCTTTGAACTTATATCAACCGTCAAGCCACGGAAGTCCAACGAGCTTATATGAAGCTTTCCGCATTTCTCAAGCCCTTCACAAAGTAAATGCAGCCTCTCTGTGAAAACCGACAGCATCTCATCCACGTAAGAAGGGACCGAGAGCTCAAGGCTTTCACTGTGAGGACTACTATGTACGTTTTATTTGTGGCCTTTGAGCGGGATGTGGCGTTTCAAGTAGTAACGCTTCCAGCAAAGCATTACAAAGAGGAGGAGAGTGTATACTGTGTGAAAATTACTGAAAAAAGGTCGAATCCACACACAAAGAGTAAATTGCTTCGGGCGTAAGGAAAGGATGGTGAAAATAACGTAATTCTATTAAATTTCCCGGCAACAATCCTCAGGATAAGGTGCAAACGGTGGAAAAAACGAGGATGCAATTCTGCTCCAGAACTGAAATGAGGGGGAAGAGTTTACCGTATAGATAGAAACGTTCCTTATTAAATGCACTGACTGATTCAAAGTCTTCCTACCGGGGGAATAGCCGAGATAGGAGAGGCTGTATCGTTTCGTTTATATGAGGGTTATCTCGCGCGTGGTAAAGTTGAGAGCGTGGGAAAAATGGCCGAGAGAAGAAAAAAGCTTTGCACGGGAGAGATGCTCACCTTTTCCACAAGTTCCAGCCCGGTGTTGCTGATTTCAAGCGTTGTTAGAGACTCCAAACTAATGAAAGCATTTCGTTGCAGACTCGTAATGGGATTGGCACTCAGGATGAGCCTCATGAGACCCTGACAATCTGGAAAAGCACCGCTTGGAACTCCCGTCAATGCATTGTTGCTCAAGTCCAGGTCGACCAAGTTGCTCAGACCACGAAAGGTCCGCGGGCTGACGTGTGTTAGCTTACATTTTGATAAATAGATCTTTTGCAAGTTTATCAGACCCAGACGCATGAAATGATCTGGTGGCAACGTTTCGAAACTGTTCCCCGACAAGTCCAGAACCTGTGAAAAAAAGAAACAAGGAAAAGTTTACACAAGAGCAACTTTCACACGTCACAAACCTTCCAGCCTACAATACAACTCTCGGGTTCGGGTTAAGGGAACAAGAGCAGGATAGTTTTTTTTCATACGTTGGACCCAACTGGAACTTGTAGTCCGTTCAATGCATATAGAGAATCTTGCATCATTCTCCAACTTTTTAAACTACTCAGCAAAGTAACTCTCTCTCCTTGAACAATAACTTTCTATTAGCCTTGCACACATGGTTTTTTTTTGCGAATTCCCTCATGTTGAATACAATTCTGCCCATTGCCCAAAATCCCTCTCCCTCCATCCGACAAATCATTCCCTTACAGTACTTGCGTCACAGGAAGTTGGCCGAGAAAACGTGATCCATTATTTCTTATTCAGGAACAGTTAGCAACTTCCAGATCCGGGAAACATCTCACGTGTCTTTGCAGTGGCTAACTCGATCAGTACTTTACCTTAAATGTGTTCGTGAAATGCCTCAAGTTGCGAACTACCCCGACGCATCAATGCATCATTCCTCCCGACCCCTAACGCTACTTCAGAAAAAGTTTCCAATGTATCCAACATGGCTTGCCCTTCATTTCAACCCTGGGTATTAGTAATACCCCTGATTCCAGCTAAGGATCTGGACCGAGTTACCGATCTGAGCCCTTCTAGCACATGGTCCTGCTTGAGATTCACGGATTCCAAAGTCTGCTTCATCGAAAAGTTTTCGCAAGGAAAGGAAGATATGCATGAATGAAATTTTTCAGACCCTGGACATTCTTTGAGAAGCTGGAGGAATGATTGCCTCAGGTTTGTGTGAAATTGTTTTGACACTTAAATTGGTAATGTAAGTTTGCCGGAAACCGCTGCTACTATGAGACTTGGGCTTTCTTGTTTCACTTGATGTGATCCGTGTGCCAACTTTCCTGCATGCATAAATGGCCAGCTGTTTGCCAACCTTGGGTTTTTAGCGTGCGAATGTCAGATGCATTGAAGAAGACGTTGCAGATCTTCCGATAACGTGCTGGAAGACGTCCTGTGTCTTGAGCGAGGGCCAAAAACACTTTTAAAACTTGGCTGTTCCTGAAAGTCAGAGAGCTGATAGGCAAATTGCATTAGGATTCAAAGGAGACTTGAAAAACTTCTCCGGTATTTTCCATCGGAGCCTGAGCAACTCATCAGCTACGGTGCTGCCTCTGGAATTGCTACCGGGTTTCCGAGAACGGAGCTTTGAGAGTCTTTGCGTTCCTCAAAGCA
The DNA here is from genome assembly GCA_009872375.1 of Sminthurides bifidus. Taxonomy (NCBI): domain Eukaryota; kingdom Metazoa; phylum Arthropoda; class Collembola; order Symphypleona; family Sminthurididae; genus Sminthurides; species Sminthurides bifidus. The sequence continues at coordinate 17,186 of VRMD01001149.1, forward strand.
GGACCTGAAAGGTCTTTGTTGCATGTGGTTGCTCAAGGGTGAAAGTGAAGAGACTGCACAAGTGCAGACAGTGTAAAACGGGCTCAAAAGTTTCCGAAACTCAATCCAGAATAAGTAATGTAAGATGTAAGGAGGAGGAGGAGGAGGAGGGGAAAAATGAAAAAAGTCTGAGAGGAAGAGAAAATTACGCAGAAAAAAGTTGCTCAAAGAATCGGAATATGGTTGCAAAGGGAAAGAAAAGTTTTCTAGATGACCGGCTAATAGTTTCATAAGTTGTTTGATAACAGGCTCTGCTTCTGCTCTTGCTCATAGTTCTCACACCAAAACTTGATTATTTATTTGCTCAATATGTAACTGGTCGAAAGTAAGGAGGAGGTACTTAAATTGGCTCATTTCAGTGCTCGCAGCGGAACTGTTTCCGCAAAATTTTTCCTCCTGCCCTCCTTCCCGGCAAGCTGCTCCCTTAGGAACGATGATCGTTTTTCTTGAACGCTCTCCAGTGTGAGATAAATCAATTTTAATATTTATGATTTTTCCACCATATTAGGATTCTCTCCTCCCTCATAAATACGAGTAACCCACTTTAGAATAGCCTCTAGTTCACACTTTGTTCCGGCGTTCCTAGGCAACAACCCCGTACTTTATCTTGAAAACTTGGCGGTACTTTGGCGAGTGCTGGGAACAATCTAGGAAAATCATACCTGTAACTTTTTAGTGCAATCTGCCTTGATTTAGAAATCAGGACTGGTACATAGCTCCGTGTCCTCTGGTCTAAAATACCTCTCATCCTCTTCAATTTTACATTGCTCTCAAATCTCTGTATCAACAAATGCAAGGAGCTTGGAACGTCTTAGTTCAACATCTGAAGCAATCGATTCACTCACTATGGTTACTATGGTGACCGTATATCTATCTAAAGGCTGGTTTGTAATGCCATATGTGCCCTAGAGAGAGAAATTCTCACTTTTGATTCCACTGGTACACAGTTGCACCAAGGTTATGATAGACATAAACAAACCCAGTTGTGATTTAAGGCCCTTCTATAGCAGAACAGAACCTCGGTCTAATTTTATTCCTTCAGCCCCTAGTATAGACCTTGCAACTCAGATCGGCCCTTGAAGCCAAGGATTGCTCAACGTTAAGGAAGAAAGCACCATGTGCGAAAATCTACGAGAGGGAACACCCCATTGTAACTTACCTATAATAGGCCCGGACAGGAATTACCGCTAGTTATTTGGTGCAAAAATACGAGGAAATCAACAAGACTTACACTTGAAATTTCACGGCCATGAACGTCGAGAACTGTTCAACAAAAGTTTGGGAGTGTAAAGAATCGGTATGAATGAAGTAGAAATTGGGAGTAAGTGACGCGGATTCTTTGCACCGTACCTACATTCTGACTTTCATTGCACAAGTGAGAATATTTTGCAAAAGTTTCAAAACTTCTCACAGCTTTCCACCACATA